>JABEVN020000045.1:0-182506 GCA_013146195.2 Codonopsis lanceolata
AACAGTATCTTCACTTCTTTAGCTGATTGCTCTGTTTCTTTGTCTTTGCACAGTGGTCACCCTTTTCCGAGGTTTGGTTGGTAGGCTCGGCAGGATCTAGTAAGGTGACTAACATCCCCGACCCAAGTGGATTTTCGATGTTGCGGTATTTTGGCTCACAGGATAGTATCCCAAGAGAGGCATGTTGCAGAGCTAGGCTCTTTTATGGATGTAGATGGAGAGAAGGGAATGAGAATATATGGTAATGGATAGGCGATTTTTTCGAACTTGAGGCACATAGATTTTTTCATCAACCTCAATCATGTTGATTTGAGGTAGAGGTTATTGATGTATTTGGTCAGGGAGGCTTTTCAATCACCTTGTCATCTATCAAATCTTGGATAGCATGTTTGAGTGTGTAGCATCGTCGGTGAGGTGACCACTATGGCGATGATACTGTGATGCAGGCATGGTTCCGGTTGTCGAGGCGGGGGTTTGGAGGCTGTGGTTCTCCAGAGGCTTCAACTCCACGAGCCATTAGACCACTGCAATATCACGGAGCAGGAGGAGCTTGCAATCGTCAAAGTACCGGTTGACCTGTTACGGCCTCTGAAATTTACTGTTTGGGCCATTATTCCTCAGGCGAGTTGACACATGCGGACCATAGGACCATGGAGTAGGCTATAGTTTTGAGTAGGAAAAGTGGTGAGGCATCTCTCCACCATATTGACGGTTCTTTGGTGCGGTGTCTTTCCTTTAGAGTATCGGAAAGAAGCTGGAGGGTGTATTAACTTTTAGTTGCCGGTCAGGTATATCTTCATCAATACGGACCCCTATCTCCACCACTTCTTTAAAAACTGCAAGGGGAGATACCGCATGTGTTCAGGTATATGGGTTTGGAGATTTTTGATAAACATCAGGCATGACTTCGGTAGGATCGGAGTGCATCGAAAGTCTGGGCCAACTTTAGTTTCCATCATCGCAAATTCAGCACATGTTTCTTTTTCTCTTTGGGTGCACGACTCAAGGTCTCTTTTTTTTACGGGCTAGTGTTGTCTTTATACCTTTCAAGGAATTCTTCGGCTATCCAGGTCCCAGTATTGAGTCTTCTTTGTCGACAACATCGACCATTCTTGGCGACCCTACCGGGGTGAGGTGGAAATGGAAGCCATAGCTTCAAAGCTAGCTCCCCTTGACTACATACCGGTGGAGTAGGATTTCGAGATGGGATATAGGGCATCCGGTCCCATCGAACTTTTCTATGTCGGGCATTTTGAATTTTGAAGGCGATGCGGCCGAAGGTTGTAATGTCAATGCCGAGTAGAAAATTCCCCTTTGTTGGCGGTTTGAGCATCATGGTTTCATGTTTTCCATGTCGGCTTCCATTTTGGTGGTGGGGAGTTGGTTTCGGTATATGTTGGCGGGATTTAGGAAAGGCTGGGTTAATTTACACTGTGGTGTTGGGTATGGATTTTGAGCGAGGTATGGATCTTGGGTCGATTTTGAGTGGGTATAGATTACGGTTTGGATAGAGATGCAGGCGGTATAGGGGTTTTGAGTGGATATGGATTACAGTCGGTATAGGTGTTTTGGTGGTGGGTTTTTGACGAGTGCGGGTTTTGAGCCGGGTATAGGTTTAATTTGGATAGAGGTTACGGGTCGGATAGAGATTGGTGGATTTTGATGCAGGATTTTGGGTAGTGTGGTGGTGGATTACGGATGGTTTTGGCTGGATGGCGGGATCATTGGGAGATAAGTAGGTAGTAACTTGGCACGACGGGTTATAGCTCTGGGATCCATATGTGGGCTATTTTGGAGTGGGTTGTTCATGGGAAAAGGGAGGTCATTTGGATTACGGGGAATAGTAGTGCTTGGGATAGGATATGGAGGGTAGGATGAGTAAGGATTGACATTTGGGTAGTAGGGAGTCGGTGGAGGGTTAGGATTTGGAGTGGCAACGGTTGCTTGGTGGGTTAGTGTTTGGTGAGGGTTTGGTTTGGAAGTGTATGTGAGGTTGATGCTTCTGAGGCTGCGGGGAAGAAATTACCTCGCCTGGATTTCAAGCTTTGTACAGATTAGCCATCGGCTCATTATTCGGTCGGCTTTGTGCACCCAAATTCGGTCTAGCCACTTCTTTGCATTCTTTGAGTCGGAGCATATCCTGGAGCCCACATATCATGTACCCATGCATCGTTCACTTTCTTTGCCATCTTATGCGGATCGTACCCATGACTGTTTACGCCCGATCGTCTGTTTACGATACCCTCTCGATCGATCTCGCACTTGATTCCCGTATCAATCGGCCGGTCTTGTCTCGCCTTTCCAAATTCGGGCCGGGTTTACGGGGAAAATGGGCATATCGAAAGAAATTTGGTGAAGGCTTTTCAGGCTTGAAGTCTGCGTGCCTTTATTAGTATATTTTATTATTATTTTATTATCCCTATACAATGACCGGATAAGCACACTTAATTTTGACATCTCGGGACTTTCTGGGGCAGTGGATTCTTTCTCAGTATAGGACCAACGTATTCCACCCGCCTTTCGACTTCCAGAGATTGGGTGATCCCGAGGCGAAGGACCTATACTCTTTCAGGGATCCACCATTCGAGAATGGTCTAGGTCGAGCATTTGAAAATAATAAATCAGCCCGATGTATTATATATATATATTATTATATTATTTGACTTGTGCATTTTTTTCGACTTGTGCATTTTTTTTGACTTGCGCATTTTTTTTTTTGGGGCCGACCCATAATTTAAAATGCAAAAACCGGTCGGTCTCGAAGTGTCTGAAAAACTATATGCAATCTAACGTTGGCTTATGCGAGGGGTAGGTGGCTATGGTGTAGGGTAACGATTCGAATATATCTATATGCATGTGCACGTGTGTGCGGTATCTAAAAAGCAAAAAAGAGTTTTTTTTTCAGATATAGAAATAGAAATAGAAAATAAAACAGATATAGTCTGTCTTCTTTGTTATGTATGGATTTTCTCGGCTTTTTAGCTTAAGCGCAAGCAAGCAAGCATATCATCAAGAAATAGAAAGAAAAGCGGGAATCTATTTATTTTTAGAAAATGGGTCCTAATCCCCAAAATAAAAATGACGGAATGAATGCATATATATATATATATATATATATATATATATATATATATATATATATATATATATATATATATATATATTGAACTTGCGCATTTTTTTTGATATATATATATATATATATTTGTTTTTTAAAAAAAATGTATATATTATTTTTTTTATACTCTTAAACATGCCCGTAACGGGTATCGGAAAGAGACTGCTGCCAGATGGAGGATCATATCCACAAATATGGCCACGGCCGTATGAGAACACTTTATTCAAATGCGTAAATTAATATGACAAGCATACTGCAGCCAGAAACAAATAAAAATAAAAAAGTTTTATTTTGCGAGTCTAGCCCTCCATTTTATTCAAAATAAAACAACGTCCCCAGCAGAGTCGCCACTGTGAGGTTCCCGGGGTGCGACCCGCGCCCCGCGCGCCCTTGGATAGGGGTGCGCGTACGTGCGGATGCGGGACACCACTGCTCTCGTTCCACCCTCCCTTGTTTAGGGGAAGACGAAATCCAAAGTGCGAGAGGAGTGTTGTCTATAGTAGCACGTTGGAATGTGCCTCGGTTGCCCTGAGTGGATTTTGTATCCAATATGGGAACTAATGGTTTTCCATGTCAAGTTATCCCTTATTTCGGGGATAACAGGATATGGGAATGCATTACTCTTCCATTCTCATTCTCCCTTTATCTTTCAGGGAAAATAGAGAAGTGCAAGAAAGAATATTGCGACGCCCCCACTATGGATTTATTGAAAATAGCCTTATGGCCCATTCAGATCACTATGGGAGCTATGGGTTTCCCGCATCAAGTTATCCCTTGTTTAGGGGATACCAGGATATGGGAATGCATCACTCCTCCATTCCCGTATCTCCCTTTTTTAGGGGAGAACAGGAAAGTGCAAAGAGGGAATGTTGCGAGGCCCCACTGGATCTGAAAGTTTTAGAGTCGCCATCTTTATTTTAAGGCAAAAATAAAGAAAAACCAGAAAAGAAAACCAGAGATTTTAAAAAGCGGGTTCGGAGGCTAAGTTACGAGTTGGGAAGGTGCTAGGCACCCAACTCGCCCTTTCGGTCTCGAAAATGGTTTTTGGCTGAAGTATGCTTATTGTCACATTTACTTAGCAAATAAATAAGGTATTATAATGACAAGGGAAATTTAAACAAATACATTCGTGGCCACATTATTTACGGACTCGCAGCCGTCTCTTTCCAATAATTACAGACATGTTTAAAAATATTTGGCCATTATAACGGCTCTATTTAGTATTATTTCCTAACAAAATCCGGCATAAGATAATCGCTTATATTTTGATATTGAACCGGACCGGAAATAATACATTTACAAATAAAGACTTTATTGAATAAATAGAGTAAATAAATACAAACTTATCTAAAAACATTTTGCCATAATAACGGCTACATTTAGTACTATTTCCTAATAAAATCAGGCACACAGCGCTTATATATTTACATTGGGCCGGATGGAAATAATACTATTACATAGAAATAAAAGACTTTAACAATAAAAGCTTACAAACGGCGTAGAGGTGTGCTCGCTCTGTCCTCGGGGAGAGTCTTTTTTTTGCAGTCCGCTCTGCAGTGCAGTTGAAGTTGTGTGTTGTGTGAATTTGGGCGGCGTAAGCGCTCACGAAAGTTACTTTTCGGCCTCGGGATCGGGCGGGGTAGCTGTTTCGGTTGTTTGTTTGGTGGAAAAGGCTGAATTTGGGCGAGTAACGGCTTACTTACGGCTATTTCGGCCTTTTAAATCGAGCGAGCAAGCTGCTCTATCCACGATTTTTGGACCGGGGAAAAGGGGTGGATACCTAGCTGGGGGGCTAAGGTACACTTCTACCGGTTGGATTTGTGTTTGGCGGAGGTTTGGCAGGGTTTCGAGGCTTTTGTGGGTGATCTATCGGTATTTATTTCTTCAGCGTAACGAGACGCAGAGAAATTTTACGGATGAATTGAGCCGAATGAAGGAGCCGGACACCTCTATTTATAGGAGGAGGCTGGGACATCGCTGGAATTTTGAGATTTCTCTCCGTGCATCAGAGGGTTGTACACCGCGTTCGACGAATTGTGCAATGCGGCAAATTGTGAGAGAACAGTGCACTGAAGAAATGGTTTGGGCGCCACCTATTGAAGGTTTGGGCGCCAAGCCCAAACCCTTGGTAGGCCAAGCCTAAACCTCAAACTTCCTTCTTTTTTGACACTTTGGTCCCTGCATTTTGTCCTTTTGTGCATCCTGCTTTGTCCTTTTGCAATTTTGATCCTGTAACTTGACATTTGTTAATGTTTTAACAGTTCTTGATATTTTATGTCATGTCATGTATCTGGGGTACGAAATTGGGGTGTCTACAGCTAGCTAGATGGGTGTTTGAATTGTCTCGGACTTGAGGTAAGGGTTTTTGTCAACCTAGTTACCATTCAATTC
Source organism: Codonopsis lanceolata (assembly GCA_013146195.2). Taxonomy (NCBI): domain Eukaryota; kingdom Viridiplantae; phylum Streptophyta; class Magnoliopsida; order Asterales; family Campanulaceae; genus Codonopsis; species Codonopsis lanceolata. The sequence goes on from JABEVN020000045.1 coordinate 5,510, forward strand.
TTGATATTCGATACCTTTGATAATTGATATCGTTCTTACAAAGTTGAATTTGAGCTTGTTATCGTTTCTTCGTTCATGTCATTTGAAATCGATCATTCGTATTTGTTTTGCTACTCCGCCATATACACTTTGAGTTGTTACTATGATATGATTTGATAGTGTAACAAGTTGACTGCTCCATCACCGGTTGTTGGTATTGTTATTGCAGCTCTTGGTCAAAGTGGCATCTACAGTGACACTTTGATGTTTGAGTCATTTGTTTTGTAGGTTTGGGCATTTGGTCGGCTCAAATGTTGTGGAATTTGATTTGATATCGTTGTTTATCGTTATTGTTCATCCACTCTTCGATATAGAGATATGATTGTTTGGCTTTGTTTCACAACTTTTGGTTTTGTTTCACAACTATTGTTATTAGATTGATAAAGTCACTTCGATACAGTTTCGATACACTGTCACATCATTTAATGTTGGCAGGTTCCTAACTGGGCAATTTGTGCTCACCCTTTCTTTTTTTCTTCCTTCTAGATGATAGTTAGAGGAAGCTTCGTGTCTGCTTCGGGTTTTGCAGTTAGAAGTTGTATAGTGATACATGAGTTAGCTCACCTTTGGACATTGCATTTTTGTCAAGCTATATAGTTTATAGTATAAAGTTTTTGGAGGTTTGTGATTTCGGGTTATCAACATATTCTTTGGGGTTGCTTTGTGTCCAAAGGATACACAGGTTTTCTTGGTAAAATAAATCAGATGAATTCGACTATAGTTTTCGGTAACGTATCAATAAGCTAGACCCATGCTGCGAGTGGTTTCATGCCCTAAATAAACCCGAACACTCAAAAAATCCGTTGGACAAGCGGATTCACATCTCTTACAACCGACACAATCCTCTGTTCGGGGAGCAGAAGCAATTTGTTTAGCTTTACAGCCGTCCCAAGGTATCATTTCTAACACATCTGTGGGACAGGCTCGAACACATTGAGTACACCCAATACATGTATCATAAATCTTTACTGAATGTGACATTGGATCTAGACATTTTTGAACGGTAGAAATTTTCGATCTAGTACACGTATCACTGAAAAAGATATAGATATATAAACTATTTCGCTATTAGACGAATCGATGAGTTTCCAGAGTTTTTTGAATCAATTTAGTTCTGAAGCTTTCCTCGCGTCCAACCAGGGGTCATATGAAAGAGGTTCAAACCCATCGTCACTTGTATCTTCAATCTTATAATAGATAGGCTTCTCCTTCTTTTGAAAATTCTGTTCACTAGGACCAGAATCCTCTTCACCTTCACTTTCACCTTCATCTTTATCTTTATCATAATCATAATCCGGAACATTCTGTGCAAGGTGATCCTCGTCATAGTTAAAACGAGCGAACTGGATCTCCTCGGCCAAAACTACATTGTACCAAGAGGGAAATCCCACTGCATTGTCATTGGCCCTTTCGATCCAATCAAATAGAAAGCCCCAAGGGGACCATATTCTAGGAGCCCAAACTATGAACTCGGATAACATCTTCTTCGGGTTGAATTTTTTCCCCCCGGGAAGGGAGATCGTCTGCGGTGCGTCGAGAACTATCTGATCAAGTATAGAACCAAATGCACGGTGCATCCTAGCTGAGGGATTCCTTGGTTGGGGCCGAAGAGGCAATGTCACTGGATCCTTATCAAACTGACTGCAATCTTTTTTTGGCCGCGAGATTCCCGCTAGAACGCTTTCTATTTCTAATAGGCCATGAACTAGATCAGAATTATTCTCAAGGAGTCTACCAGAAGCGAGCCCATTGTTTTCATCTCCGGGTCGAGACCAAAGATCTTGAGCGACCGATCCGGCAGAACAAGTCAAAAGATAAAGAAGTATCGTTAATCTCTTCATGCTCATTCCAAGTTGGCAGTACCATCTGTACACATAAGAATCCCCTTCGGTACATTTCTTAAACATATAGATAGATATAGGATCTGTGGGGCAATTACTTAGAAGGAAAGTGTGTGTTACAGCCCTTCCTATCTGATAGAAAATCATCCGAGAATTCCCAAGCGGTCTTACACGGGCTCGCAAATCCCAAGTTTGTCTATGAAGAGCGGATCTAATTGTATTATCGTCTATAATGGATTTCCCCGTTACAAGACTAATCGATAGGGCCTCATTGGTAAGTGCTACAACCTCTCGTGCAGTGGAACCCATGGTTATGGACTCGAGTCCATTAGTATGGAAGATTTTTTTTTCCAAGCGAAATCCACTAGTATATGAAAGAGTTAAAAAGTGCTTTCGTTGTTGTGAAATAAGAGGCCTTCGTACCTTAATGCACGTATTTAATCTCTTCATAGCTATTATAGAGGGATCCATTTTTTGGGGAAGATGGGTCGAAGCAATAACAAGACTATTTCTAGTGGAAGAGCTTTCAGAATCCCAGGCGAGAAGGTGCACTAATAGACCGAGGTATAAGAAAGTCGAATTCAACTCCACCTCATGAATGTTTGGAATCCATATTATGCAAGGAGACATTGCTTTTGCTAATTCGAATTGAAGGCAGAGATAAAGTGCGGATACGCGCCATATCGTATCCATGTCCTCAGTGTCATACATCCTAGTTAGCCATCCCAGCTCCAAATCAATGTCACGATCGGGATTGGCACTATCATTAATATCACGATCGATATAGTCAAGAGCATGAATATCTTCACGAACGATCTCAATATCGTTACGAGTCTCACAATCCATACTTTCATCTCGTCTTGGACGATCCTATTTGGTCAACTACCTAGCGAAAAACTCCTATCTTCCTTTCATTACGATATTGCCGCACAAGTTCTCAGAACTTGTGCGAAAAAGGGTTTTCGATGAGATGGGACAGGAAAAGGATCAGCCCCAGACGAGGTTTGTGCATAAGTGATTGCCTGATAATAAGCAAGGAATATCCGTTTTTCTGCTAAACAGGATGTATTGAACTCATAATTTAGTAGATCCTTTTTATGAATGTCAACTATGTTTCGTAAGTAAAATTCGCCCGGTTGTTCAATCATTTGATCATCATATTCATTCTTTGATAAATGATCACTATGAGTCATCAGACTCCATAAAATTTTATCAATCCTTTTTTCTGGCGTTACGGTGGAGAACTGAATCAAGACTTCTCTTTCTTCATCCTCAACCCAATTACTGTTTGCGGCCCAGTAGTCTATTTTATCATCAATCCAATACTTCTCGTTTTTTCTTTTTCTTATCAATGAATAGATCTCTTTACTTGTATGACTTAGATATCTCGTATTTATCGAAAAAGTGATTTGATTGATGGGGATCCTTAAGAGATCGATGGGGATACTTAAGAGATTGATGATCTTGCTGAGATTGATATTCCAAATTTTCTTCTTCTTAACGCGTATTCCATAAACATTACCTAAGAACATGTTTGCCAGAGCACCTAGAAAGAAATTAGTTAACCTTAACCAGAAAGAAGTCGATGCAGATGGAGGATACTCATCCAGAAGTTTTTCCACCTCAATCTCAATCCTATATGATTCCATGATCAAAGATTTTACCTTTTCGAAGTCACTAAAGGCACCGAAAAGAGAGAAAAGACTTGCACAAACGAGATATCCAGCAACAAGAAGAAGGAAACGGATTGAATCGTCGAACGACTGATGATTTCGCGAGTGCGGAGGTGGCGATTTCGATGGTGCCTCATTGTAAATCATGTCTTGGTACAGAAGAAGATTATGGAAACACTTCCTCGGAATCTTACTTATCCGATTCAATTCCGTCTTCCATCGTAGAAGACACAATTGCATCTTAAGAATTCGCAATTTTTGACTGTTCCTTAGTCTCTGCAATAGGTCTGAAACAATATGTAAAAATAGCAACTTTAGATATCTGTACCCTTTCGAAGTAAGGGCCCATGGCAGATATTTTTTGAATAGCTTCCATTTTGAGAGATATGGTTTGAATAGATTCCATTTTGAGCGAGTTGAAAAATCTCGTTGCAAGGTTCTCTCCATCTCCTCAATGACGCTCTCCATATAAAAACGCTCTTTTTTCCTCTTTTCGGAAAGACGCTCTTTTTTCCTCTTTTTGGATGGTAAATATTTCTCAGAACATGGAGTGTTAATCAAATTCATGTTTGAATTGAGATACTGGTGCAAGTTCTTCCATTCTGACTCAGCTAGATTCAGATCTGAAAGAGGTTGACAATAAGTTCTTTCAAAATTGACTATTTGTTCCTCTGTTAGAGGTTGACAATAAGTTCTTTCAAAATTGACTATTTGTCCCTCTGTTAGAGGTGTTCCAGAAATGTCTGCGATCGAGTAAATAGCTCTACGACCGAATGGATCGGATCGACTTGGAAAATGGAAAGATTTGTACAAGTTATCCGTTTCGTCACCACTTTGTGGAAAATCCTTAGGTATGAATATGTTAGATACCTGTGACTCGATTGCTGAAAGAGTATCTCTCCCCCCAAAAGCATGTTTTTTTTTACCGACGCACAAAGAAAATATTTTGTTGCGAATGAACAAAGTATTGAGGAATTGTCCATACGTAAAATCATAATTATTGATACGGGCATTTTCCACATAAAAGGGGAATCTTTTGTTACAATCGAAGAAGAAGTTGTTGTGATGTACTTATACACGGTTGTAAATATTTATGGTATTTTGATCTATTTGAACAAGAACACTTATGGGTTTGGTTTTTGCTTTAGATTTGTGATTAGTTTTGTTTTTCACCTCCCTTGAGACGTGTAAACACAATCTCCGGGGCATGACAATATATATATATACACACACACACACACACACACACACACACACACATACACACATCACATAACTTTTTTTCAAAAAAACATGTATAAAAAAAAAAAAACCCACGGTTTTAATATGCAACAACTGCTACAGACCCATGGTTGTTTTAGAAAACTATCGTGATTCACCGTCAGTAGTGGTATAAAACATCCGCCACAAATTCGCGGATGTATTATGCCACTACCGCCAATGAACTGCGGTAGTTTTCTAAAACAACTATTGTTTCTTAGCGGTTCTTTAACTCAAACTTGAATTAAAAAAAAAAAACCCCGGGTAAATTGCTAGGCTAAGTGTAAATTCAAACAATTCAACAAAAAATTGAAACAGAGTAAGCGTAAATTCGAAAACAAAACATACCTGGGTAAAATTGAAAGATTGCACAACTTCACTCTCCGATAATTCGATTTTCAGTTTTCAGAGATTGAGAGAGAAGAGACAGAGATAAGGTGTGGTGGGTTGTTCCAATATGGTCTGGAGTCTTTAGAGACAGAATGAGAGAGAAGAGAGAATATTGTGAGAGAGAAGAGAGACGATAGAGAGAAAGTGAGAGACAAGAGAACGACTAACAGGGAGGGGGTGTGGTTGGTTTAGGGAATTAATAGAGGGGTGGGTAATGTGTAAATGTGTGAAGGGATAGTTAAGTATTTTTATCATTTAAATGGTGTTACATTAAGTGATTTAGATATTACGTTTAGATATTCTGTAAGTTTATAAGAGGATTAATTAATAATTAGACCAGTTTTTTGTGTTGTAATTAGAGTCACCCTATAATAATAGTTCAATCTAAACTAATAAGAAAATTATCAAATGAAGTACAAAAATATTTTATAGATATGAATTTAAGAATAACACAACATCTTTCTAATTCATGCTATACCCAAATCAAAAGCATAAGCAAACAAACATTCAAAATAAGAATAATTCAAGAACCTAAACTTTTTTTTTTTTTTGTACAAACAACCCTTCAAAAATAAGTCTCAAATAGCGACTTTCCTAAGCATGTGTCCTTCGTGAAAAAATAGCTAGCTCAAGTCATCCATTAGAGAGCTGGTTCGAGCCTACAACATAAATCATATAATTATAATAAATCACACAAAAAAAGGAAAAAAGAGTAACTCAACAATATGATTACACTAGATAAAGGGTCTATCTGTCCTACATTAGATCAACCATTTGTGTCCACATGAGGAGATGATATTATCCCGTGTGCTTCCAATAACTGTTGCATGCGCTTCATTTGTTCAAGCATCTCCATTTGATTCTTCTCAAATTCAAATATTTTTTGAGCCATCTTTTCCACCTCATCAAAAAAAATGTGTTGTTGCAGATGACCCAAAAAAACATCACAATGTGATGATCCTGAACCAAATGTCCTCACACGCTCATGTCCATCAAGCCCCATGACATCAACAAAACCTTGTTCTTTATAAGCATCAGTTTGCTCCTTTACACCAACTTCATTAATTTTTTCAGTCATCCTTTCCTAAAAACAAAAGTAGCAGTTTAAACTAAAGTGAAAATTAAAGTAAAGACACCATATAATAATACGAAATATTAAATTACTTACTACTACGCTCCTTGTATCATTGCCAGGTATGGTACCATCCTTTTTACTACGCGTTTTGATGAGCATGGTAGCACGGGATGTATACTCGATATTTGCCTTCATCTAATAACACAACATAATCACCAGTTATGAATAATAATCATCATCTACACAACACCTGTACCGGAGTTCAGGAAGCATAGGATAAATATTGAAAATGGATACACATACACAGTTGTGATAGCATATGAAATTAGAAATTTGCCAAAATGGACTATGGAGAGCATTATTGTCAAGTGTTAACCGTGTACTAGTCGTGCAGCTCTAGACACTCACTCATTATGTGAAAAACATGAACTGATTTGGTCCATTGCTCGACTAAAATGTGCCAAGGAGAGCACTATTGTCATGTGAACTGACTACTCGTTCTGCGATAGAAACTCGTTGGGTTAAAGCAAAGAATGGCCATTGCTACACGGAAATGGCATCGAGCGCATTGACATCCCCAAGATAAATATATAACTGTTGTTTTACCAAGAAATAGTTAAATTCATTCCCCGCTGGTATGTTTGGCGTTTAGCAATTCAATATCCAGGTAAAAAAATTGGGTTTTACTTCTCAAGTTACTTCATTGTATAATATAGTCACTAGCTTGTGAAACTATACATGGATCATGCAACATATTTCCATAGGAAGAAATCAGAACATGATATCAAAGACAGTCTCTCTGTCCAAGTCCTTGTTCCATGCATAGCAATTGAACCACCTACACGAGGCCGTTTGACAAGTGAAGTTTTTAATATTGTACTCCATACTTTTGTTTCTTTATATTTCCTTTATACAACACTAAGATTCTAAATTTCTTTATACAAAACAAAATATTCTTATCTTTTTTCTGAAGAATAATGAAGGTTCGTAGCTGTCATTTTAGATAATGCTACAATTTATTTTTGACTAAACATAAAGTGGAGAATGACCCACCATTTTTGGGACAGGAGTACATCTAAACAGGTTTTAGTTTTGTTTGATGTATTAGATTATGAATTTTGTTTACTGTAGAAGATAAATTTGAAGTTCTACTCATGATCTGGGCTTTTCTTGCAGTCTACGGACCATCAGATGGCAGATGCCTCCCCTGCTCTGCATTTCTGGAGGAGGAATATTTAATATTTTGCCTTGCTTATCTCGTATTGACTACAAGAGCCTTCCAAAGTTCAAAATTGTACCTATGAGACGTGTTTCCTGGGGTAGCACGTTGTCTATTTGTTATGCTTATTCGGGCAGTGGTAAAAGCCCAGATTTCTCAAGGTTAAACAAGCAAGGGCACATCAGAAACCCTAACAATAGGCAGAATGATAAGGGTGAGGGCATTGACGATGAAGAATCTGAATTTATTCCTCCCTCAAAGAATAGAACATTGCTTTCTGGTTCCCCAAAATACCAAGCCACGGCAACTCCTGGACCTAGAGAGAAGGAAATTGTGGAACTATTCAAGAAGGTCCAGGCCAAACTTCGAGAAAGAAAAGCATACAAGGAAGTGAAGGAGGTTGATAATTCCCAAGGACAGAGTAAGCAGAATGAAGTTGTGGATTCTCTCCTCAAGCTCTTAGGTAAACACTAGGCCTCAACAAGGAAAACAAAACAACAATAGTAGCTTTTGGATCAGCCTAAAGAGAATGGCCCTACACCTGAAGATAAAAATTGAAAGTCATTTGGCTCAAATAACAGGGGGAAGAATTTCGCCAAGGAACTTTTGGATCTACCTAAACAGAATGGACCAGTTCTTCAAGATGAAAACCGGAAGTTTGCGGGCGCAAAGTACATGGTGAAAGATTCTGCCCAAGAAAGTGGAGGGCCATCATTTCCCAGACCTGCATCAAATTTTCAGTACCACTCTTGTTCAATGTTAGTTTGTCCAAACTCCAGCTTGCAATGGAGACTTTTCCTGATCCCAGTTAAGTACTTAAGTATTTGGGAGTTCCTATGATGCCAACAAGGCTAATTCATGCAGTGATGACCAAAAAGCCAAAAGCTGGAATGAGTCTATTCTAAAAGAAAATCATGCAGTGATGACTAAAAGCCAAAAGCTGGAACTTTCAAATGATTGGAATAACCAAAAGCCAAAAGCCAAAAGCCAGTTAAGTAATTAAGTAATCTCAGTACTGTCTAGAATGAGTCTGTTCTAAAAAAAGATCCATGCAGTGATGACCAAAAGCCAAAAGCTGGAACTTTCAAATGAATATGTTGCAAATAATCTTGTTCACCTAGTTCAATAAGCAAACTCATGCAGTGATGCAGGGAAGGGTTCAGTAAGTAAACTCTCGGGATCTAAATGTACGAAATTCCCCTAATTGTTAGGATCTTTGAACTAGGAGTAAGAAAAAATAAAATAAATGCCAACAACGAAACAATGGTGCACACCCATCAAATGAGGGCACCCCAACAAATAATTTACGTTCAACAACGAAACAATGTTGCACACCCATCAAACAAGGGTACCCCCAACAAGCATTTTAGTTATGTAGCTTACCTCCGCTCAAATAGTAGCATGAGATGTCCTTCCAGTCCTATGTGGGAACTCCAGTTGCTTACGATTGGTATAATTACGTAAAGCTTCAGCCTAGAAGACAAATCACATTCTTGCACATAAACTTATACATTACATAAGCTTGAGTACCTCAACCAAAGACCTGAATAGTACGTACCTTAATCTCTTCATGCGTCCAATAATTCACCAAGTCGGGGATCTACCCGAGTATCCGTTGGTGGAATCAAGAGGTTTTCAGCATCATCCTTGTTTGGAATAAAATAAGCTTCCTTCACCCTATGCTTCCACTTCTTCCATAGTTCACCAGCTTTCTTCATACAAGCTCTTTTATGTTCATCTGTAGCATCTGTCTTATGCTAAATACAAGAAATAGTAATTAGCTCAATAGAAACTAACATGTGTGGCCAAAATGTAATTTGTTACACAAATTGTTATTGAAAGATTAGGAGAAATTAATATAGATAGATGCATGAATCTCTCTCCAAATAATGTCAAGGTTAAGGTTAGGCTCGGGCATTAGGCGCCATGAAACAACATGAAGAGGAGCATGAGATTCGCACCTTGCAATCCGTCCGAGGACATTCATTAGGTCGGTGCTCAAATCCCTAATGGGCTGCATTAAGTAATTGAACATGACATTTATCTTTTTTGTTCCTTGGTAACCTATTGCAGGTCCTCTTCCCTTCTTACGAGTAGAGACGCTCGTGACAAGATCTACAATTCCAATTATTCAATATTAATGAGGCACAATTAATCATAATAAATGCAAAATGTAATTTTTTATTAAAATCAAGTAATAATTTACCCATCGAACCACTTGTTGTATGTAATGTTAATGTACTTGATGTATGAAATTGTTACGACTCTTCTCTCTCTACATGTGGCTCTTCCCTCTCTACATGTGGTTGTGAGGATGGTTGTGCAGGTTGTTGTGTTGGTGGGTGAGTGGGTGGAATGGATGGTGAGTGATGAGTAATGGCTTCATTGCTTATCTCTTGTGGCTGATTTGCTTCATCAGTAGGCATTGCAAACATGAAACTGTAGCTACGTCGTCTTTTTCGAGCCACACTAAATATGCAATTCAAGGTTATCAATAACAAATTATCTTAATAACAAGAAATAAGTTAAAGGATTAAATAAATATAACATCAATGCAAGTACATAGTCATCAAATAAAATTAATCATCATTAGAATCATCACGATAAATGCATTTAAAAGCATGATAAAGTAAGTTGTTCTTTCTACCAAAAATAAATAAGTACAATTAACTAATCATCAAATTCATCATCACTCATGCTCGAATACAAATCATCATTCATATCATCAGATACATCATCCATATCATCAAACTCTTCTTCAAAATCATCAATGGCATCTTCTTCTATCTCATTTTCACTTTGATCTTCGATGTCAATAACATCCTTTTCGCGCTCATTCTCTTCAACACGTGCCCGAGGAACTCTACCCTCAATCAATATCCCCTCAACACCATTCCTCACCCACACAATATCACCATCATCCACATGTCTCCTTTCATATCCAACTGTTGAGGGTTGTATGGCAGGATTTAAGGCACCGCAATTGTACTATTAGAATTTTCATCTATGCCTATATCAAATGTATCTCGACTTGTCATCTTAATGGAAGTTTTCCATTGAGGGTGTATAGCGTCTTCAATATACATGACACGCTCGTCGGTTACTTTGTTCTCCTTGTATAACAAGCGGTTGAAATTAACCGACTTAATACCATAATTGTCTACTTCAACCCCTTTCCTGTTGTCCACCCAATTACACTTGAACAAGACAAATTTTGTTTCTGAAGTATAGTGCACTTCAAATATAATAGTCAACTCCCCATAGAATGTTTGGTCCCTAGAAACTGGATTCTTATCCTTTCTACTTGAATAGCTTGTTGTGTCTGCACTAACAACAACACCGCTATTGTGTAACTCTGTTATTTTCGGTCCTTGTTCGAAACTTAAAGCCATTAATGATGTATAGATTGTATCTTTTAGTCATATTGGTTAGACTCATGTCCTTGATTTCATTTTCTAACGGTATGTTTGCACTTGCCTCTTTCAATACCTATAAACATAAAGTGAAAACAGTTAATTAAGTACTAATTAACTGAACATATGTAAGGAACCTTTATAAGTAATGTGGGCGTTTGTATATTTTACAATTATCTCATTTTTGAACCACGAAGGGAATTATTTAATATGGAGACGTTGACGTTCATGAATTGGTGCTCGAGGGGCTAACTTTTGGAGGAATTGAAGATGTTTTCTTAGAACATTGAAAAGAACATAAAGATTGATTATAATCAATCTTTCCCTAATAATAAGTTTGAGAAAACATTAATTCTATGAAAATACTATTACTTACTCTCTATATGGTTTAATGGCATCACAAGTAGCTAGCAGATAACGATTTGCTTGCTCCATTGACATATGATCAAGAAAAAAAAGTTTTTCTGGGCCAAAGTGACGACCCACGTTATCTTCCCTAGAATCATTTCGATCCGGTCGGGTAGACTTAGTTTCAATGTCGATAAGATATCTTGCACTGAAGGTCATGCGCTCTTCCATTAAAGCCCCTTTCACAATCAAAGCTTCTGGACGCGTGCGATTACCAACGTAAAGCTTTAATGTCAATAAGTACCTATATATAAAAAATACAATGAGTACTAAAGTTAAATGAAGAATTTGATAGGAGTTAAAATATATGTATAGCAAGGGTGCCTAACCTCTCAATTGGGTACATCAACCGGTATTGTACAGGACAGCAAGCAATGCCTCTTCAGCCAAGTGTATAGGCAAGTGCTCCATTATATCAAAGAAGGATGGTGGAAAATCTTTTTAGGATGGAAAAGTGTAAGTGCAATACGATCTTGAAGATACTCTAGATCAGATTTTGCATTAACAAAGTTTGACAACTCAATCAAGGCTTCAACAACATCTTTTGGCAATATTTTACGAACAACAAGAGGAAGTAGTTGTTGTAAAATAATATGATTGTCATGACTCTTTAAACCCCAAATGGTTCGCTCTTTGAGATTGACGCATCGTGAAATATTGGAAGCATAACCATTAGGCACTTTCACATCCTTTAGTAATTTCAAAAACATATCTTTCTCATCTTTTCCAAGTGTAAAACATGAAGAGGTAGTAACTTCTTACCAGAACCATTATCTTTAGAGTGCAACGGCTCTCTAATTTTCATTTCTTTAAGATCAAGTCGGGCATTCAAGTGATCTTTTGTTTTTCCGAGAGTTCCCAAGAGCATATGCAAAACATTATCACACATTTTTTCTATGTGCATGACATCAAGCATGTGACGTATTGGTAAAGACTCGCAATAAGGCAATTCGAAAAAGATAATTTTTTTTTCTTCCAACTATCTTCTTTTGCATTTCCAACATTCTCACATAGTTGAAAAAAGCGGAAGGCAAGAGGCGGGCGAGAGGTCAAAATTTGAGGCAAGAGACGAGGCGCAAAAAAGGCGCAAAAAGGCGCTTACGGAACAAATATTAATGAAAAAATATATATATATATATATATATATATATATATATATATATACAACTTAACAAATCTCATGAGTGATGAGTGATGAAACTAAGTTAACAACATAATATTAATTACACAAACTTCATCATTCATAGTTAAAATTCCAAAGCATTAGATGAAGTTAACTTAAATTCCAAACAATAAAATAAATAGTCATTAAAGCAAATGAAAATAAAGACATGCAAAAGAGAACTAAAGTCATGAAATGTAATAATTAACAAGTAACAACATGAAGCTAAAAATCCACAGAATCTATCTCATCATCATCTCCATAATCTTCATCATCCTCATTCATAGGCATAGGTGCAAAGAGATGCTCGTCGCCTGTCCAAACTCTTTTCGGCCGACAACCCCTCACCTCCTCTCGCCTCTTGTCTCAGGCGCAAAAGGCACTCGTCTTTTTAAACTCTACATTCTCACTTTCTTTTGTTTTTCATTTTCTTCCATTTCTTTCTTTCTTTTTCTCTTTCCCTTTCTAATTATCTTTCTCTTTCTCTTTGTGTTTTTCTCTTCTTATAACAACCTTTCTCTCCTTCTCCTTCTCTTTTTCTATTTGTTGTCTTTTCCACTTTCCAAGGACATCTTCCTTTCTATATATAGTCTCGACATCTTTCAACTGTTCTAGTATTTCCAAACCAGACAATAACTTTGGTTTCGATTCTAACTCTGGCTCTCCATGAAAAGCAACTCTATCTCTTCGTAATTTATGGCTTTCTTTAAGCCAACGCCTATGTCCCATAAAACAAAACTTACTTAAAGATCTAGTTTTCTTGTTACAACAAGGACAAACAAATTTACCTTTTGTGCTCCAACCAAACAAATTAGCCTATGCTGGGAAGTCATTGATCGTCCACATGAGTGATGCACGTAACTTGAACATACTTTTGGTTGATGCTTCATACATATTCACACCATCGTACCATAATTCCTTCATCTCCTCAATGAGTGGCTGCAATTATAAATCAATTTTGTCCCGGGTGCTTTTGGCCATCAATTAGTATAGAAAGAATAAAGGATGGTTGTTTCATGCATAACCATGGTGGAAGGTTGTATGGAATGAGAACAACCGACCAAGTGCTATTTGAAATGTTCATAGACCTAAAAGGATTGACTCCATCATATGCTAATGCAAGTCGAACATTACGACTTTCACTAGCAAAGTCCGAGTACAACTTGTCAAAAGTTTTCCAAATACGACTATCAGCAGGATGACACATCACACCATCATCACCATGCTCTTTAGAATGTCATGTCATTAGTGATGCAGTGTGAGGTGACATAAACAACCTCTTATGCCTTGGTTTTAATGGAAAATAGCGTACTTGTTTAGCAGCATTTTTTACTCTTTATCACTATCCAACGGTTTTCTCGTCATTGCCAAATTGCTTATACCTAGAATCCCCACAAATATCACAATTCTCAAAAGACTTTACATCCCCTCGAAACAGTATGCAATCCCATGTATCATAAGTAAAACCCAAGTCAGACACTATCTCGTTGGCTTCATAATAGGATTTGGAGAAGGCAACATCCCCTCTTTCTTCAAGTACCTCATGAAATAATTCTAGAGCCATTGTGCATGATTAATTCGACCAACCACCAAGTACTTTTATGTGCAAAAACCAAGTAATGAATGAAAGTGATGTAAACTTTTTGCTACCCCTAAACAAAGATCGTTGCCCTTCTTCTAGTATCTTATAGATTTTTGCCGTCTCATCATCCATTGTTTCTGTATTTGCATCCAAAGTTTGTCGTCCTTCATTCAAACCGTCTCTCACAGTTGGAACTCTGGTTGGAATTCCCATGGCATCATGTATCATGCCAACAATGTCATCTCCCACATCAAAGTTGTTTAGGAGATTTTCTTTTTGACCTCCATCATCGTGAAAGGAAATTTCTAAATTATGTTGAAATGACCATGACAAGTAATTTTCCATAAAACCATTCACAATCAAATCATCCCTGACATTATCTCTTGTAGTATAAAAACAACCATAATACCTTGCACATGGACACTCTTTACATCTATTTGGTCATACGTCTAAGAATATCGACTCCAGAAAAATTTTCAACACCATCCCTAAACTGTGGTAAGGTCTTGTCTCCATACATCCAAGTTGTATCCATTCTTAATTAAATCTGGCAAAGATGCAAAGGAAAAAATTACTTAATGAGAATAGACATTTAACTTGATTGATAACCAAACACAATCATTATGAATATTATATAAATGAACTGAAAGTTGAATGCAGAAATGTCTGCTCAATTCTACAGACTATAAAATACAAAATGGCTTAAAAAACCAATTTCCATGCTGGATAATGAGCCCTACCCAGGCCCTTACCTCTCTCTACTGTACAATGAGAGGTTGTTGACATGAGCCACTTTGGAATGGAGTTCACATTTTTGTTTTCACATGTATCTTCTGGAGAACTGTCATTTCTTATTCTTATTATTATTTTGATTTTTAATGTTTTGCAATGAAATTAGAGGGCACTTGCTTCATATATAAAGAGGCATTCTTGTTCAAATGCTAAGACAGGATTTATGGGCTGTCTTTGAGGAAGAATCTGGTGAACCTGTGTGAACGTGTGTGAACCTGTGAATAAGCTGATGAATTCATGGACAAAGCAAATGGGTTACCCCATTGTCTCTGCTGAAGTGAAAGATAAAAAATTGGAGTTTGAGCAGGTTAGCTTCTTGCTGGATATAGCTCTTGTTGCCTAATCAGAAATCTTCAAATTGATAATAGTGTCATTTATCACATCATTAATACCTAAAGTAACAGTACTTTAACAGTGTGTACTCTGTCTATTGGCAATCACAATTTTTTTCATGTGGTTCCCATCGGAAGGGGCAAAGGGTTGTCCAGATAACTCTTTGTTGTGGTTCATATGATGCAAAGAGGAACTTTCTTTTGCAAACAAAATCAGAAGCTCTTGACATTTAGGAGCTCGTAGGCTCCTCAAATTCCCAAGGCAGCCTTAAGGAGGCAGGAAAGGGAGCGGAAAGTGTTGGGAATCATTCATCCTGGATAAATATTATTGAGGGAAGCTGGAAAATGATGAAGAAGAAGATCCACTGTTTGACAATGAAGACATTCTTGATGATTTTAAAAAGGCTAAGCTTGATGCATTGACTATAATTCAGTGGATTAATCTTGTTTTGATTGTGTCAGCTTTGGCATGCACACTTTCGATATCTAAATGGAAGCGACAAAGCTTAAGGGGGCTGCAGTTGTGGAAATGAGAGGTTTTGGTGCTCGTTTTGAATTCAATTTTTTTTTTGATAAGTAATAATTTATAAAAAAAAAGCATCAAATCAGGTGATGCGGCCTTTGTACACTAGAGTATACTTTACCAAAAGAATTAGCAAATATCTATATTTACAAAATCTACAATAGAAGTGTTAGGGCTGGGAGTGGAATGATCTGCCTCGGAACACCAAAAATGAAGTGTGTGAACCAACAAATTCTTCATATCCGGGACTGACATTTCCTCGTTATCAAAGGCCCTATGGTTTGTTTCCCTCCATAGAGTCCAGCACACTCTCAAAAGAGCTGTCTCCCAAAAATGGTTTCTCCTATTCTTGTACCCAATAGACCAGCCCCTAACGTGGTCAATAATCGACCTCGAAATGACCCAAGTCATCTTGATCAGGCTCAGCACAAAATTCCATAACTCATTGGAGGAGATGGTTCACACTCTCCTCACAAGCCTTACACAAATAACACCTATAGACAAATATTGGTCTTCTTGACCGGGTTAATTTAGATTTTGGCAACTCGCCAAAACATGTGAAAGCTTCAATTCAAAGAGTTGACATGAATCATGTGAAATGCATCAATTGTACTACTTATTTATTGCATTTCAATTTTAAACCCCATCCCTCCTGCTTCCTACTATATATACTCTGCACTTATTCTTTGTCAAACTCCCCCTTTTACCCCTCTCGTTATTCCATTTCCTACTCTTATTTATCCTCTCTGCAAACTTGTTTCTACTCTTATTTATCCTCTCTGGTTCATTGATATTCGGACGTTAAGATAAATTCTAACTCCCGCCACAAGCACGAGTTTCATAATTTCCATATCACAACTCACCACATTGTGTCAGGTGGTAGTTGTTCACTCTGGTGTATACTTATACAAACTATTGTATTACATTCAGAAGCACCATGAAAACATTAATCCCACCTTTCTAGTATTGCAGCATATTACGTTAGATGAAACAGAATATTTTCTCTCTACTTCTCACCTTTGTAATTTCTCTTTCCCATCAGTCTGTGAGCACATCTATTGGTCTAGTGGCAGTGGCTGCACATCTTGTTCTTTGTTGAAATTCATCTCCTTCACAAAATTGGCAGCGACCGACTCTACTGAGCCTCAGACCAACTCACACAAGAAGAGTACAGCTTACAAGGATGTAACTGTAATTATTATGTTGTCACAAACGTTCAACTTAACCATCCACAACAGTATCATTTTTTTCTGTTTTTCATCAATCTTTTCTCATTCATCAACAGTTTTTTGAAAGATTTTAGTTAGTTTTTAAAACCATATTTCAAGGTAATACTTCATCGTTGGCACCTGGTGGTACTCACTTTGCTTTTCCAATGAAACTCACGCTTGACCAAAGCCATGAAGTACACACTGTTGAGCCAATAATGTGGTAAACAGACCCAAACTAATGTAAATTGGTCAGCTTTGGATTAGATTGGTTTGTGCAATTTTCAAAACACGCCTTGTTGCATTTTGGTAAAAAGAAAAACAGGTTGCAACACTGAACATTTGTATGGAGTTATATGAAAGGAGTAGGATCTACATTCTTTATTAAGTTCTTACATTTCAAAGCAAGTAAATAAGTATCAGCACCAAAACACACACAAAGGGTATTATTACACACTTTGATTAACACACCATACATGCCACAGGTAAAAGTAATAGGAAAGAGAAATAAAAATACCTCTTTAAATGCTAGTAATTTTTTTACTATTAAACTGATGGCTTGCCAAGTGAAAGGAAGCTAGTGAAATATGACCTGCATAAGTAAAACAAGCCTCAAAACATGAGAGCCAATCAATAACATTTAACCGGCATAAGTAAAACAAGCCTCAAAACATGAGAGCCGATCAATGACTGGGAATATCTTTATTTGGCAAAAAATGAGCCAATCAACCCAATATGTTTATGATCAATGAAATAGATAACATAAATATTCAAAAACCTATATAACTTGCCCCCGAACTTCCAATCATGCCACAGAGGCCCCAAAAAACATGGTCCCAAAAAGTCCTTTTTCTTGTAGTGTCCTCTTGTACTTAAAACTTTCAGTAATACATTGAAGACTTCGTTTCAAAAACGAAGGATTTGCATGTCAAAATTGAAGAGGATAAGACAACCTTGTATGATGCCGTTGATAGGTACTACCGCAATCAAGCTCTCCTCGAAAAGGTCATGAACCCTAGTGGTCAAGTTCCAAATGAGTCTTCTCTTGAGGATGAAGTTAGATCATTAGAAGAGTCGGTTCGAAAATTCAGACTTTCAATGGCAAAAGTAGACCCGATTGAATTGTCTCTAATAGACATAGAAGAGATGGCTCGCCTTCCTGAATTGCGAATTGCTGATGTCCGAAGAGAATGAAATGGAAGTGGTTGCTGGAAGAATTAAAAATGTAATGGCTGAGGAAGTGGCAAGTATATTGCAGCTAAGGAATCTTTTGGATTCACCTAATTGATTGGTAGCAATAACACCGGACCGTCAATGGAGGTGGTACCCGCTGTGCCCACGGTGGCCCCTGTACCGATGAGTCCAATTGAAGAAGTCATCAATTTTCAGGCTCAAATTCCCGCTGAAGAGTTTGCTAAAGTCAGCTCCCAAGGAATTGGTCACATTTTCAAACACTCCAAACTCTTCTTCACAGTGTTTGCTCAAGCTATAAACACTCTCATGGCTGACAAAGGCATGGCAAATATGGAGAAACACATGGCGTCACATGATTCTTTACACAGCTTTGTACTAGAAGTTGAGAATACACGCAAATCTTTATTCAGCGATATACCTGAACTTGAGTGAAAACATGCAAATCCTTACTTAGCAATATACCTGAACTTGAGAAAGCCTTCAGTGGACAGAAAGTGTGAATACTGACTCTTCTTCATAGTGTTTGCTCAAGCTATAAACAATCTCATGGCTGACAAAGGCATGGCAGATGTGGAGAAACACAGGGCGTCACATGATTCTTTACACAACTTTGTACTAGAAGTTGAGAATACACGCAAATCTTTATTCAGCGATATACCTGAACTTGAGTGAAAACATGCAAATCGTTACTTAGCAATATACCTGAACTTGAAAAAGCATTCAGTGGACAGAAAGTGTGAATACTGACTCTTTTGTTTCTGTGATGAGAGACCTGATTAGATGGCTAATTGTAATACCCCGATAATTTTAGTTAAAATATTAATTCTTATCAATTAATATTATTATTGTTTTAGACCTATTTAATTAATATTATAATTGTTTTAGGTTAATTTAATTGCTTTGTACCTATTTAGTAACTAATTGAATTAGGTCAGGCTAGGCCCACTTATGACTAAGAAACCTAATAGGGTTTTAGATAAATAGAATATTGAGATGGAGAAAACCCTTACCATCGATTAACACACACACATATATATATATATAGAATAAAGGGAAACGGCTGAACCGAGAGAGAGTGCGGCGGCAGCAGCTTCTCAGTGAGCCAAATGACTTCCTTCCTTTTGATTCTTTGCATTAGAATGAAAGTAAAACTCAATCGGTGAGTTTAATAATATTACATTAGCTTTTAATATACTCAATGATGCAAATATGAGGGATAATGATCATGTTGGTTAATAATTTAGAGAAACAGGAAAATTAGGAGAGTATATTAGTTGTGTACTTGTATGTGTGCGATAATGACGTGTGAGTGTGTGTTTTGTGTGTGGAATCGGTAGGTGTGATGATTATAGATATATACATAAATAGGTTATATATATAATAGTAAGAGTGCAGTGAATGAGTTTGTGTGTGTTTTGCGTGTGTTCATTATGTGTGTTGGAAAACGTGTATTCAATGTGTTGTTCTTTTTATTAAATAGATATTGTAGGAAAGTGGGTACAGGATTCAAATTTGTAAATAGGGGCTCCGTCTTGCGAGTTTAGGATCCGTATGTTGCAGCCGATATTAATACCTAGTTTTTTTGGGGACTGAATGCTTTACGAGGGCCCTGATACTTATTTTACTTAGTCGGGCAAATTTTTTTCCCCAAATATTTCCCGCAACCTTTTTGGTTCACAAAAGTCAATACAGTTCTCGGAGGGAGAAGGACAGGAACAGCTCGGCAGTTCATCTCTCCCTCCCTCTCCCTTGTGCACAATCGATCAGGTAACTCTATCTCCCTTGCTCCACTCTTTTTCCTCTCTCTCGATTGCACCTTTTCTTTATTGTTGATATGCATGTTACTAAGTTTCTCTTGTTAGGTTTGTGAAATACGAATGAATCTCATGAAATAGACCTCAATGTTTCTCTAATTCTTCAACACTAAAGTTAAGATTTCAATTTCGTATGAGATTTAGGTTTGATAGGTTTTTATTGTGGTTTTCTGGATTAAATATGCTGTTTGTATTCTGTGCTTTTTTCTGCCATCCATGTCCATTTCATTCGCTGAACAAGGGAATCAATGATGCTATCCAATTTTTTGATATATACTTTTAATCGTATAATACACTTTGGGTTTGTTTTCTGCAATTAAAGATATAGATGTTGTAGTATGTATTCTAGGTTTCAGTTTGGAGTCTCAGTTGAAATATGAGGGTTTTGTGTGGCACTTGGTTAGAAACCTGAAATCATCTGTTACTAATGTTAGGAGGGGATTTTGTTTTGGGAGAGGTGGTTATCGTCATTGGAAAGGTATGCCCACACACTCAGCAGGGAACGTTAATGGGACATTGATGCTTTCTACGTGTAACCGTGGAAGTGGAACCATCTTTGCGACCTTCACCTGTTTTTCACACTAATTGGTACTAGAGCTCATGACGCTTTATAGGGTGTGCTGCTTCCAAACCTATTTTCTGAACTATTTCTTGTAACATTATTTAGGATTGCAAAATTTGCTTGGTATCTCAACAGTTGGGATTCTTGTAAATGGTGATGATCTAAATTTGTAACTTAATCATTCATGTACTTTTCTGCCGAAAAAAATGGAAAGATTAGAAAGGAATTCTGAAAGTTGATATAAAGAACATAGAAAGCAAGCAATAGCTGTTCGAACAACGCCTGTTGTTGTTTTTGTGCTCCCTCTTTTGGAAATTTAAGCCATATACCCTTTGATGATGATGAGATTCTTTCTGAAACTTGCTATTCATGATTTAGAGCTATTAGTACAGCACAAAGGTTAGCTTTAGCTTTATGGATAGTCAGGTGCGTCGTACTCAGAGGGTACAATGGGATTGAAGAAGGAAAATTTATGCAATTGAAACCGATGTCGGAAGTTTTGGAACATCTAAGCCTTGAACTTCTAATTGATTCTGTCAAACTCACATCAGATGTCATGCCACCTATGTTAAAATGCAATATATGACTGATGCATTGGTAATGCATTATATCTGTTTTGGTAAGAAAAAGAAAGCTTTCCTTGAACCCTTAAGACTAAATCTATTTTTTTGACTTGGAATATATTCTAGTTTGGCTAAATATTTCCTAGTTCATGTGATGTGGCCATGTACTCCATCTCTTGTTTCCAACCCTCTTGTTTCCAGAGGAATCATTCCTACATGTATACAAACTGAGGAATGATCTACAATGTTGTTGTCAATATTTGTAAGCCTTATCAAATGCCGGGGGGGGAGGGGGTTTGAGCACTTATCGTCAGATTCCCAAGTTAGTTATAGAAGGCCCAACAAGCTTAAGGAGCTCTAAATAGGAATAGAGCAGCATATGAATGGGAAATAGATCAAACACAACTATCAGAAAGTTACATGTACTTGACTTGGAAGAGTATAGAAGGTAATAGGTAGAATACAAGTATACAATTACAATAGAAGTCAAGATACCAAAATAGTATTCCCTCCATCCCAAAGTGAGTGTCGGCATGCAAAGTCACACATTTGGAGTGTTGCATTTTTGCATTTTTTTCAGCCATAGCTTTGCTACGTTTCTCATATAATTTGATGCCAAAAATGTTCAAAAAGAAGTGTTAGGTAGTAGGTATATTTCTTTTGAATCTAAATCCAAATAAAAGTCTATCAGGTGCTTCATTGGCAAGTTTGTTGGGTGAAGTCACTTTTGGTTTCCAATGGATTTCTTTAACGGTAGAGGACAAAAGGTTTCTCTTTCTTCAGTTGGTGAAAGGCAGAGGACAAATTCAATCCATATGTAGAAAGCAGACTATCATTTCGATTGACTAATATGGAAAAACTGTGCTCATTTTGGAACAGGGTAGTTGCATTTTGTTGTTCTAAGGAGCAATTGGTTAAGTTGGTATCCGCTACACCAGCTTTAGTTCCTGGGATGTTAATATCTAAAGATGATAAGAAATAGTTGAGAGGATGAGATGGTGGATTAAGGGTGAGATACCTTGAAAAAGTGTAACATAGTCAAGGATTTGTCAGTTAGCATTGATGCCCTTGCATGTTCAAGCCTATAAATAGGCTCAGTGTTTAGATAGAACACACTTCAAATACAAATCACATTCTTTTCTCTTTAGAAAGCTACTCATGACTACTGGAGCTTAAGGAACATAGTTGTGCCATTGCCATTGAGAACACGATATAGAGGGAAATAGATTTGTGATTATTTATAATTGATTGGTATAAAGAACATAGCAATATGGTGTGAATACATAAGTGTAGAACGTGAATTTTATGGAAACAATGAAAACTCGAGGATTGGTGGTCTATTGGCCTGGATAGATGTGAATCATTTGGAGACGGTTTTGGATAGATATGAATCATTCGAAACCCACATCAGGTAAATTCAAGCGATTTATGGTTAGAAGTTGAAGTCAGCCACTAGAAAACTCATCCAGAACATTGCTACGACCATGTGGGATCATCCTTGAATGAGGTTTGACTGTGCTGAGACGATCTTACTCACCTTCGTTATTTTCATGGTTTCTTGATCATCACTCCCCAAAGAACTTTGACACCCAATTCATAGATGATAAAGCACATTGATCTTAGTGGAACTGACATATATGTTCTGGTACTCCCATAAGTATCCCTTACACTGAAATAATAAATTAGTAAAGAAACAAGGGGTCACACTTATCCTAAAAAAGAGTAAAGAAACAGAAACACGATAGAAATCAATAATCTAACTTAGGCAAACTGACTATAAAACATTCCACGGAAATGGGTGAGCATTGGAAGCAATTTCCCATGTCCTCAGTAGACCTTTACAACGTTTTTTGGCCATTTGTTTCTATCAGATGATTACTATATTGCACTTCCATCTGTAGTTACTCCACAGCCAAGACTGGCACACTTATATAGATAATTTGCATGTACATTGGAGATTAGCATTCTCATGTGCTCTTCTTTGGAGCTTTTACTGCAATGCAGTTAATGTTGGATTTTCTTGTGAGAAGATTCTGACACTTGCCTGCTTTAATTCCTAGTGTATTGACCTTGTTTGAAAATTTGTAAAAATTTGTACCCGCCATTGTACTCACTTCAAAATTTTATTCATCTAAATATTTGTAATTTGTTAATGAAACAGAGATCGGTCTAGGATTGACGGGATTTGGCGTCCTCTTCTCATTTATGGGGATCATTTTCTTATTCGACAAGGGTCTACTTGCCATGGAAAATGTAAGTAAGAGTTTAGTGTCATCATTTAATATCTGAGGTTTGGATTCTCCTTTCTTCTGTCTTCCTGTTGTGCCTTGCCTGCCTTTTTTGATTAAATCCTCCCTAACTTTGGGTTATTTCCATGTGATACTGAAACAGGTCCTCTTCCTCTCAGGGGTGATGTTGACCATTGGGCTGAAGCCCTTGATGCAGTTCTTTATGAAACGTAGCAATTTCAAGGTTGTACTTGCCTTGCGACTCCTTCCCCCACCTCTCCCTTTTACACGCATATCTTACTGGATTCTGGCTTTTCGGTGTCTGTACATGGGACAATTTCTTTTGGTGTTGGCTTCATCTTTGTTGTCATTGGGTGGCCTGTACTGGGAATGATTTTGGAGGCATATGGGTTTGTTGTACTCTTCAGGTTTGTTGGATATTTTCTTTGAAATGTGATGATTTCATGTATGTTGCTCATACTGTCTATACAAGGTTACTGATGACGTACGTTGTGAAGTGGCTTCTGGCTGACACTGGCTGTTTTCTTGCAGAAGATACCTATCCTTGGTTGGGTTTTCCAACAGCCTGGAGTTAGATCGGTATGTTTATTCTGCTGAAATTGTTTTACTGTCAAGTACCTATGACTATTTTTAAGAAAGTCATTGCGTTTGCAGATCATATTCATATATTACCTTATCATAAATCTAAATTGCAGTATGAGTGATCTTTCTTACTTGATTTCCTATTTTAGTTAGGGTGATAGGTATGATTTATGAACATAGTTGTGAACCCATTTGTCTCTTCCCTCAAATGTGGTCTTAATTTGGGATGAGTATTGATCAGTTTTATGTCATGATGAAGTTCAGTCATTTTTTCTCAATTATGGTTATATATGATTCAAAACAATAGAAGACATCCCTATTCAATCTGGAATTTTCATTAGTGATTATGTCCCAAGGGAGGATGCCTGGGGTCTTACAATTGGCTAAGGTGCCCAATTTTTTCTACTGGAGACAGAGGAGGAGGCGTAGAAGAAGACATCAGATCTGTGGTGGGCACCGGAGGAGGAGCTTTAACCCATCTAAAGCATGGCCCTAGGAAAAAGCCTAAAAACCCTAGGGCTGAAGCGAAGGGGAGAAAAAGTCAATTATAGATTTTCTTTTCCAACAGTTTTCCTTTCTACCGTGCACTCAGTGATTCCAATCTTGGTAGGAAAACTTTAACTAATTTCCTTGTCATTATGTGGGGATATGCGTTAAGTTTTATCTCTAACAAATATAGAGTTGATGCATGCTTGGTGGATTGGCTTATGGAAAAAAGGAATTCGAAAGGGCTGAATATGCACAAGCAGTAATGTCTTATCAGGGTAGAAGTATCCAAGTCCAATCACACTTGCCAACTTCCGTTGCGAGCCTTAGTATAGTATTATTTTTCTCCCCAGGAAAAGGAAGTGACCCTTATGCATATAGCTAGATATTGAACTAAACCAATGACTACTATGTGAATTGTGCAACATAATATTTGCCCGTTTCATGCTTTGTTTTGATTAACGAAGTTTGCATCTAAGACTATGTAGAAATGTGTATCTTTCTACGTGTGACATCGGTACAATATGTCCTTCCCCATTTATCTTTTCCCCCATATGTATGGAAGATTTGAACTTTTAGCTCAATTGGAGAAGACAACTAAGTGTTCAATGATTGCATTAATGAAGATATAATTTTCTTGTTGTACATGAGCTTATAACAAATTTTCTTATATTTCTTTGGAAAATGAAAATTATGTTTTATTTCATTTATTTTTCCAGTTGCTTTTGGGAATAGCGCAAGATGTCGTTCGATGCACATTGGTCAAAAGTTATCATCAAGCCTTTGTTTTTGTTTTTTTTTTTTATGATCTACTAGTTTGGAGTTTAAACTAGTTGAGACGATATTTTTATATTTCAAGAAGTTGTTTGTAGGTTGGTTAATTAATCTTAGGAGTTAGGATCTAGTAGATTGATTCTTGTGGTAAACAATCAACTTTATTAGCAGATTGATGTAGTGATATATTTATTATTAATGATATCTTCTTTTACTAAAACCTTTGTTTGTTGTATTGATGAAAATACTAAATTTATAATTCGTTAATAGAATGCATATATCAATATAAGAAATTATTGTTTTATTATTAGGACGAAGAGATCTTGACCCTAATCTTTTGGGACGGTGGAAGTCGACCTTAATAAGTTTCCCACCAATATTTTCAACATTACCCGTCACTATTTTCAATAATTTCCCACCAAACGTTTTGGTTACAAAACATTTAGGACGGCAACAATCCGTCCTTTTTGTATTCCCACCAATAATTTAGAACCAAAAGTGTTGGTGCCAAAACATTTAGGACGGCAACAATCCGACCTTTTTGTTTTCCCGTCAATAATTTAGAACGTTTGGAAACGTATTAGGGTCGGTAAAAGTTCCATCCTTAAAAACCTTTAGGGACGGCTCTTTGTGTCCCTAAAACATTTAGCACCCATGTTATTTAAGCCCCATTTTGCCGTCCCTATGACCGTCCTAAATACTATTAGGGACGGCAAATGGACTTTTAGGGACGGAAAATGAGCGACCCAAATACTCTATTTTCTTGAAGTGGCGGTTGAAAAAAAAACCCACAGAATTGGAGCGAAAAAAACTTTGGGAAAAGGTACTCACCCGCAATTACCCGTTTTTTTATGTAGTTATTTTCAAAGAAATGGAGGGAGTTCAAACAGTCACCCGCCACGGTGCCACAAGTCACTCAGCTTTTCATCATCGGTCTTTTCTTTTAACGGTAAATAGACGGAAGGTTTGAATTGATTTTTTTTAGGGTGAAAGTTTAAAATGTTGAAGATTAGAACTAGAGGTGGCAAATGGGCGGGTATGGGCGTGCCCAAATGGGCGGCGGGCTCAAATGGGCAGGCAAATAAGTGCCCATTTAATTACATGGGCATATATGGGCGGGCACTAAATGGGCATGGGCGCCCGTTTACTCATTAACATACAATTAAATAGCTACAAAAATTACAAAAAAATCATTTCCATCTACAAAAAATTACTCAAAATTTACAACTAACCTTTCAACAATCCGATTTTGAATTTTTGTTAAAAGTCAGGCTTGAGTTTTTTTTTTTTTTGTTTAAACGGTCAAAGGGTCTAAAGCTACGTCCATATGTTATTATGAACAGAAGAATTTATAGTGACATATTAAAATTATTCTCATCCTAAGCCAATTATATGGAGATCGAGAGTTTGTTTAGTGAATTAGGATGAATCAATACAATATAGGAAAAAGGAATATTATCAATATATATAATGAAAAAGCAAAAATCATATTAATTAAACTAGTCAAAATGTATAAAAGTGATACTCCTATTTGTGATTAGGATTGGCTCATAAAGTCAATGTCGTGACTGTGACCGAATATTTTAAAGCATCCAAACAGCAAACTAATGTAATACAATGGATTACCGATATGCTTGTTTAACGTATCATGTAGGCTAGTGTTGTGTAGTGTTTAGTCGTGGGCGCCCATTTAGCCCATCCTACTTTATGGTCTTAAATGGGCTTGCCCATTTATACCCATTTAATTTTTGAAGTGTGCTCATGCCCATTTTTTAGTGGGCGGTCTGGACGGGTAAATGAGTATGGACAAAAATTGCCAGCTCTAATTAGAACACTAAGTTTAATTTTAAATTCGTGAAATTGCACTTCATCGTCATCGTCGTTTTTTTTTTATTTGAGGAAATAAAGCGCCCCAACAACTCAATAGCCGTCATTCCTCCCCCTACTCCACTTGCCAGGTCACCACCGCTACACACTCCACTCGCAGCAGCCCATCACGCGATCACCACCACTTGCCACCGTCCTGCTCAGTCAACGTTCTCTCTTCGCAATCTCCTCCTTTTGCCGCTGCTCCAGTTCGGGCCTCCCTAGTCGAGCTCCATCATCCAGCCGGTCCGCCACCCTCCAAGCCTTCCTAGTTCCTCCATTAGTTTGGGTTTCCCGTTTCCTCCTTCGCCAGCTCTCTCACCTGCCGTCGATCACCACCCATCCAGCTCGTTGTCTCTTCTCCAGCCACCACCGCCGTCCACTCCAACCATTGCCTGCCTCCTTGCTGTATGCTGGCATCAAATTCTGGCGACCCTCATTCAACCATAGTTCATCTCCCTCAAGCCAAGGGCGAGCCTTTGCGGTCCCAATCCATTCACGCCAGCGCCGTACCGCCTCCCTTCCTCCGCCAGCTTCAATTCACGCCGGCGGCAAGCCGCTTCCTCCTCCAATTCTCCCCCAGTACGCCCAATCGCTGCCTCCAAGTCCAAGCCCGAGTTCGCCCTTCACCCAGCTCCGTAGCCCCA
The DNA here is from genome assembly GCA_013146195.2 of Codonopsis lanceolata. Taxonomy (NCBI): domain Eukaryota; kingdom Viridiplantae; phylum Streptophyta; class Magnoliopsida; order Asterales; family Campanulaceae; genus Codonopsis; species Codonopsis lanceolata. The sequence continues at coordinate 33,164 of JABEVN020000045.1, forward strand.
TCCCGTCTGCGCCTTGAACCACTGCGGCTGCTGCAGCAAATTCCGGCGAACCAACAGGATCTAACACCTCTCCAGTCTCCAATTTTGGGCAGTGAACTCTATTCTCCTTTTCCTTCTTACTTCTACTTGTTATTCACTGATTTGCACCATATGCACACATTCATGATCTTAAATTTTTAAGCCCTTCACTTGAATTGTTTCTTTACTTGTGGCTTTGAAATATTTGTTGAGCATTATGAGATATGGTGAATTGGGGAATACTTATGCGAGATAATGATAGAAGTTTGCACATTGAGGACAATGTACGAGATAGGTGTGGGGGATTGATTAGAGACGTTTTTAGGCTAATTTTCAAAATTTATATGATTTGAGGCATGTGCATATTTTGTTGATCTTGTTAGTCCGAGTTGTTATACATTTGTTGAGTTAAGTGTGATAACATGATGAGAGTTAAGTGCGATTGATCATTTTTTCTCTATCTTACGAAGTGATGTGTGATGGATAGAGTGAAAATGTGCGAGATTCAATACACAATGACCCCTTTATTGTGAGCGTTTGTGCCTAAAGAACAATATATCATTCATTTGTGCTCTATTTCTTTGTTGTGTGTGATCAAGCGTAGTATGCTCATTCTAGAACTTGCTTTGCTATGCATTTTAAGACCACACCGTGGATTCATGCATTGAGATGATAAGGACAATTAGGTTTAGTCTTTTGATGACCTTTCTTGGATTGACCTACCTGGACATTTTCCCCTAGTTTAGCCTGTTTGAGCTTATGGCCTTTCTTTTGTTCTAACATGTAAATGAGCCTTAATCCCCCTTTTATTTTAATCCATCTTGTTTATTGAACTAATCTTTTCAAGAAGTGTGAGACTGAAATGCATGTCAAGATTGAAATTGTGTTTTGATTGTCAAAAAGAGAAAAAAAGGGGGATTGAAAAAAGTAAGAAAAGATGCATTTTGGCAATAAGAAACAAAGTGATTCAAAAAAAACAAAGAAACAAAAGGTGTAAAAAAAGAAGCAAAAGCAAATTGAAAAAAAAAAAAGAAGAAAATATTTCCACAATGAAGAAAGGTGGGGAAATTTGAGAATATCATTGTGATTTGTGAGTTGCTTGGGACCGGAGAAATCTGATTTAAAGACCTTGTTCGGTTCGTAATTCATATCCGAAGGTTTGCCAAACAGGAATTGACTTATTGACCGAAAAAGATTACTTTCTGGGAAATTGTGAGTTCACTATAATGCTTGTATAGTGGGACTTTTATTTCTGGTGCATTTTTGAAGTGGTTGAGCTTTTGAGAGAAACCTAGATGATGTGCATGCATTTACTTTGCTGTGTGCCTTATAGACTTCAAAATGTAATGCACATATGATCAAAAGAGATCATCTTTTCCAACTATGGAATAAGTTTGGAATTGGTTTCTTTTCTTCCTAGAGATACATGTCTGTTTGTTGTTTGAAAGGGTATGATGGCCCAAAAAATTTACAATTTACAAATATAGACCCAAAATAAACTAAGACCAGCCCAAAACAAAATTAATATAATTAATGCAGTTAAATAATATTAATCACAATTTTTGGCATATTACATCATCAGTTCCATTGTCGGGCTCTTTGTGCCTCTTTTTCCCAATCTGTCCACATGAGCTTGAGCCCCATTACAATAGTACATACAAATTGGGCGGCCATTAGACCCAATAATAGGCCAACTACACCCAAACCCAAACCAAACCCCATCAGAATAGCTATTGGTAGCCCAACACCATAAAAAGACACTAAATTTATGTTAGCACCCAAAGTTGGCCTAGCACTACCCCTTAATACACCACAACCGGTGGTCTGCATCCAGTTCCCTAACTCACACAACCCCACTATCAACATTGTTGTGGATGTCAATGCTAAAATAATCTCATCTATCGCGAAATGTCGGGCCCACACATTGTGTAGCATTGTCATGAGAGACATGGCTACGAGGTCGTTGAAGACGGCACATGATAGCGCAACTATAGATGAGGTTCTTGCTCTTCTCTGATGGTTCGCTCCTAACTCGCTCCCAACATGAGTTGACACCGCTAAACTCATCGCCCAAGAGAAAATATAGGCTAATGAAGTTGCTCGCAAATGTAATTCCCATGGTGGAAATCTCCTCGAGTGCATATTGAAGTAAGCCCGATAACAGTATCATTAGCTCATACCACCACCATTCCTAACAAAGAGAGACGCAACTAGGGATTGCTAGAGTGAGAATGGGCTTCCATTGCAAGAAACATTCAACTAATGACAATCTACCACCGTGAAATGTATTTTCGTAAATGCCAAACCACCATATATAAAGCAAGAGGGTGGCAAGTAGAGTAAAGTATGTTAGAGCTACTGCCAAGGCAATGCCTCTAATACCAAGGTTAAGATAGTAGACAAGAAAGTAGTTGATTGGGCCATGAAAGAAGACTGACAAGGCAAATTGTGATCATGAGAGGGTTAGTTATGCTTTGGGCCCTAAGATAAATTTTGAGGGGATTGATAACGGCTTGAAAGAACAGGCCCGGGAGGGAGAAAATGAGATAAGTTGAAGCAATGGTGATAATGGTTGGGTCCTCCGACCCAATAAGAGAAGAATAGGTGAATATTTAGTCATAACAAACAAATAGGTACGTAAAGCACATGAGAGAATAGCAATGGTGCGTTGGAATGTTTGGGCCAAGACAGAGTATTGTTGGGCACCATGAGCCTGAGAGGAAATGGCGTCCATGCCCATAGCGAGGCCGGAGATGACGGAGTAGCCCATGATGTTGGTAATGCCAATGGAGAGGGACCCACCTGCTAATGCATGGTCTCCTAATATGCCCATGCAGTACATTGAAATAGCAGATTTGGCATAAGTAATCCGGTTATAATCATCGGAAAGGCCAACTTATACAACTGCTTTACCTCTTCCCCAACCTGACAGAGAGACAGACAGAAAAGTGAGTTATTCAGGTTACGTTTGATTTTGTACAAATAGAAAAGAGAGAGATCATTCTTAGGATGCACAAAAAAACTAACCTGAGAAAGGGTTGGCCGCCACCTTTGATATCAGGTAGTTTCATTCGGAAGAGAAGTCAACATGTGGAAGAACACAAGTACTGGACGTCACTCTGAGGGAGGGAACTGGAATCCACAATTCAAAATTCCTTAGAAGTAGTACACTAGTATGGGATTCCCCGAGACGCTGGATGGAAAAGCCTGCCAAAAAAATTAATAAGCCTGATGAGAAGGAATAGATGAAGATTTGCTTCTTCCTTTGCAATATAATAATTTTGCAATTTTGATGCAGAACTTTCTTAATGAAAATTGTCTTCTTAAGATCATAAATCAACCAATCCCAAATCCCTGCATATCTATCTGTAGTAATCATTGACTCGGCCGAACATGCATAATACATCAAAACTTGGACATATCCTTTTTTTCTGAACAACTATTTAGGCTTTATTCCCGCAATGCACATAATTAAAAGCATTCTGCTACATGTTTGGTACTTTTTTAAATAAATCAAGTAATAACAGTATTGTCTCTATGCATCCAAATTGTCAATTATAAGATTATTCATAATTGTCAACGCAATGTGAGTCAATTATTGTTAGTAATTATTATTATTGTTAAATTTAGATTTGGGCAATCAAGCATAGGGTGATCGTCCGTGCTGGAGATTAACGTTGCTAAACATTTTGAGGTAAGAGATTATACCTCTTTTAGGTTTCCAATCTTTTATATACCATTCGTTAGGATTCCTTTAAATTCCTTGATATTTATACTCCTTTGAAACGTGCGCCGACCTTGAGTCGGTAATTGAATTTGAACTCCGTCGCTCGTATTTTATTTGAATCACCATTAAATCAATTCTTTATATGTAATATACCCAAATTTTTGAATAAAATTTTTGATTATATTATTAATAGTGTAGTTTGTTTTGGGCTAACCTTGATTATTTTGGACCTATTTTGTTTCGGCAAAAAATCCCCAAAATTGGATCATTAGTACTTTGATTTGTTTGGGCTTCTACCCGGTTAGTATTGAGCCCTTTTGATTTGGGCTTGACCCATTATTTGGTTGTTAGTTTTTAATTTTAAAAAAAGGAAAAGAAAATAAAACAAATCAAGGGACGCAGTCACAAACTCAGACTGGGAGAAGTGTCTGCAGATGGAAAACGAAGGAGGCAAATTGATCGACAGAGAAAATCGATCGACAAAGGATAACGAATAGTCCCTCCTTGTTATAAATGGGTGAGAGATGCAGAAAATCAGTTCTTTTCCAAGCAAAACACAAAGAGAAAGAGAGAGTCGGAGCTCGTGAGAGAAGTCACCAACAAGACGAACAAGAGGGGGACGACGGAAGAGGAAGGAAAGCCGTCGGTGGTTTGGCAAAAGCTGAATCGAGGTAAAATACTTCATTCTGAATCAAAGAATTCTTGAGGTGGATTTTAGAATTTCAATTATATATCTAGATGGAGTTTAAATTGTCTACATCCTTGAATTTTAGAATTTTGATATCAAATGGGTAACTGGGTTCCATAGAGATAACATGTATATCAGTTTTGAAATTTGATTTTGGTAGTGGGTTTACATTTGGTTAATTTCAGTGAAATAATTTTGGAACCAAATGATTGAACTTTATGTAACTCATCGAGGAAACATGTGCCGACCTTTGGTTGGTATTTGAATTTGAAATCATGTCGTATCCGTTCTTTCGATATTCTTAATTGTGAATTGCTTTATGAATATCACAAAATTGTTTAAACTCGATATGTGATATTTTATTCGGTTACTATTTGTATTTGATTTTGTTGAAATGTAATATTTTTTTGGAAAAACTCCATTATGATCCTAAGACAACTGGAATGACTATTTGGCCTGTTAAGGCGACACTACACCATAGGAGCTATGGTAATCCGGATATATCATTTTGCTTTTGACCCTTTAGGGTACTTTGATATTTGAGATTCATTTGAGCCACTTTTTGTTTGGTCTAAAATGACCGCTTATGTGATTATAACATCCTCCGTTGTGTTGGATATTGATTTGATGTATTTTGGTGAACTTAGTAATTGTTCATCAATAAATGGGTATTTAATATTGTGGATTTCAGAAAAATAATTTCTTTTGACATTTCCATTTTTCTTTTGACACTATATATTGTTTGACTTTCTTTCTGGTCAACTCCTCCTTAGAAACCGGAGGGGTTGTATATGAACTTATTGGGCTTTGTTTGCTCACCCTTTTTCTACTCCTTTTCTTTCAGGACATAAGGAATGGGAAATTGGCTCGGTTCGTGTGGGTTCCATTGAAGAGAATAAAATTTCGTTATACTATGAACCACTATTTTGTAATCGTTAACTGGAATTTGGGAGTTTTATTTTAGACATATATTTTGAAATTTGTAAGCAACTTATTAAGGATTTATGTTTTGATATTTAATACTTATGTGGAAAATATATTAATTACGTTTTGGGTTTGGTATGATTTTGAGGTTATTGGTGACGTGGCCATTATGTGGGCCCTAGAGTTGGGCCTAAATTTTGGGGCGTTACATTATATCTCACATATTTGTCGAGCTTTGTGTGAGATGCCCTTTGATATGAAAAATATGATTTTTGCGATGCTTGGTTTTGTAGTAGTATTTGACAATTCGAAATTCTACCATGATCACTAAGTTGAGTTTATAACACTATGAATTATGAAATTATAAATTATGATGTTTATGAATGTCACCTAGCTAGTGGTATGGTTATCCGGACATACCAATCTCTTTAAACCATGAATTAAGATTTATGAACTATGATTTATGAACTGCTTATGTGATCATGAGATTCTGTGAGTGTCTGAGTGATCCGTTGTTCTCAGCCGGTATGGGACGGTTGTTTGCAATTGGTTACTCAAGTCTACTTGTTACATTATTACCTTTCACAAGTGAAATCCTGAGTAATGCATATCTGTGAGTAGTTTGTTGCCCTCAACCGATATAGAACGATCAATGGGAGTGGACTAGTTGAGTCATTTGTTGAATACTTATCTTTCGTTAGATTTCCAACTTTCTTTTGACATTTGATAACTGGTTCCGCTTATTTATTTCTGAACAATGGAATTTGAACACCTAATTTGTCTTTGATTTTTTTCTAGTCAACTCCTCCGTAGTAATCGGAGGGGTTGTATATGATCTTACAAAGCATTGTTCACTCATCCCTTCATACTCTTCTATATCAGGTAATGAGTAAGATTTACTAAAGAACTTTGGCTCGGGTGGACCAAGATGGCGGTTCTGAGAATTCTAGATCTAGTTCTTTCTTATTGAATCACATGATGATACTTTGATTAAATTGTTGACTTATGTTAAGTTTTGATTTTTGGTATTGAATTACTCAGGTTATTTTGTCTTGGTCAAGGATGTTAAGGTTTATTTATTATGAGATTTGAGAACATTTATGATTTAAGTTATGATTGTTGGTGACGTGACCAAATTGTGGGACCGCAGAGTCGGTACCGAGTTTGGGGCGTTACACTAATAATTGGTTGTAGTTTATTTGGTTGTAGTTTGTTTCTGGGATGAGACCTTATGGCTAATTGGTTGTTTTTGCAAAAACTTTGTTTTTTCCGACAGTAATGAATAACTGGTTCATTTATTAAAAATGGAGTAACTTTAGCATCATGTCCTTCATCCTTTAAATTGGGATCTCAACTCTTCCAAAACTCCATTGATTAATTTCATTCCAAATACTCCAAATGAGACATGGAGGGGGCAGTTCACTTGTTTGATCTGCTAACCTGTGCCCCATAAACACTTCTCTCCATAATCAGGCAACCCGAACAAGGCAAATAACAGATTCCATAATTCCCTAGCAGTACCACAATGTATCGTAGGCTGATGTACGGATTTCCTATCCTTTTTACACATGCAATACTCAAGAGAGCACAAACACGCTTTGCCTTGCGCATCTGAAATCAAAATCCCTTTCCAAGGGAACCGACTTCTCTCCCAGATTCAGGGTTTTGAAGCTTATTGATCAAAAATATGAATTAAGAGGACATATTTCCCTCATTCACCACCCTTGCAACGATTTTCAACCGACTACAAACACTAGCCATTTAGCTGCCTTAATGCTATAGATCCAAGATACGAAGGAAGCAGACAAGTTGTTCTTGTTCAAGGAAGGGTCTAGGACTCCGGACAGACCCTAGTTGGCGTAAGGTCACTGATTTGCCATTGACATTTGCTGCCGCAGGGAGCTCAAGTACGTACATATTTTCAAAATTAAACATTATGCACAACTTCAAAAATTTGTCATGACTTTTTTGAAAAGATAAAGTATATACTTCAACTTTCTTGTGCTAGAACTTTAGGTGCAAAAGTACTGTAATGACTTTTTTGAAAAGATAATGAATGAAGACTGCTGCATCAACTAAGTCTCACTTATTGCAATTGCTCAAGCACGACAGATGGGATCAATGATCAAATGCGAAAGGATCATTTCTAAGCCTTTGGGGGGGGGGGGAAGGGAGATATCCTTGGTAGTTTTATTTACTCCGCCAAATTTTTATTTATTGTCCACAAATTCAAGCATGAACATTTTGGAAGTAATGCAAGAATGCACCAAGTGTTTAGAATTCTAAGCCTAGCAAGATGTACCAGGAAGTAGGCAGAGGTTATTTAAATAGCTAAAAATGAAGAAATTTAATTTAACTTCTCTAATGGTTAAATTCCATACATCATTTAATATCTGTTGGCCATAAATCCTTTCTAGAATAACCTAATGCCTAATCCTTGCCCCCAAAAAGAAGAATGACGGGGTTAGAGGGTATAATTTCAAAAAAATTGCATATAATCATAATACGTAACCACACAGCTTATTATTTCTACTAATAGAAAGTGGAAACATATAAATGAAAGTGTAATCGACAAGAGATTGAAAATATAGGATTTGAGAACGAACCTTTAAACAGAGAAACCGCGGTCGAGCAATGTTGGGTGCAATCAAAAACACAAAACGATAGATCCAATTTCATAAACATCATATGGTGTTGGCGGATCCAAGATTTTTGTTCAGTGGTGTCATAATCCATTACAAATTTACAACTGCCGCACACTTGCAGCCTTGTGCCATTACTTTCTAACAAAAAAAAAAAAACAAATTTAACAATATTCAAGCTTCAACTCAATTTATCTAACCCAAGTAAAAATCTACACAAATAAACAAAATACATCTCATAAGTCATAAACCAACCAATTTTATCTAATTTAAATCCTTAAATTTCAGATTTAATAATAAATGGAAAATTAATTTCGGATCTACTACAAAACCAACTGATATCAGTGGGTGTGAATCAAAGTATCAAACTCAAATCTGTCAAATAAAGAAGAAATCAAAAAATTAATAAAAGGGGGGCGTACGTACCTTTGCGATTGCGAATTCGGTGGAGGATGAGAGATTGTTGGAGAGGGAGAATGAGGGATTATTGTCAATTGGGAGTGTGGGACAGATGAGAGAGAGTTGAGCGAGAGAGAGAGAGAGAGTGAGAGTGATTGCTGAAGTCGATTTGCGAATTTGGGGAAGACGGAAGCCGGGAAGATTGAAGACGGAGTCACGGAAGGCGGTTAGGTTAACACACGGTGGGTGAATGAAGACCGATCTTAATAATCTACAACTAACACTCAAATCCAGCTAAACTATTTAATGTATAAAACGAACTAATTACCAATTTTAAAATTTAATAGATACTTACGGATATTTTATAAACGTAACATCATTTAATATATAAAATGATATAAATATATCTTTTAATATTTAACTAATACTTTTATCCGTGTCGATAGCACGACGTCAGTTTGAAAATTTATCAATAAATAAAGCAGATAATGTGGAAATGAACTACTAAAAATATTATTTTCTTAAAAATTTTGACTTTCAAATGGAACCTCTTTACCCGGAATGGAGGGATTAATTAATAATTTGTAAATGAAATTGCGGGCTAAAAAAAATGGGCTGGACAAAAATTAAATTGATTAAGTTAATTACGATAACAGTTAAAAAGAAAAAAACAAATATTTCAAATTACAAAACTTAAGAATTTTTTTTAAATTTTTTAAATTTGTATACGAAAAAATTAAAAAGAAAAAAAAACAAATACAAATTTTTGCAACCATAAAACTGTAAAAACCGTAAATCTATAAATTAAATATTTGTTTAATTAGTAAAACCTAAATTAAAAATCTATAAATTAAATATTTGTTTAATTAGTAAAACCTAGCTGTAAATCAGTAAATCACACTCAATAAATGGCGGAAGATGGGAGTTGCAACGGAATTGGTAATGGCTTTTTCACATGTGAGAGTTGAAGAAAATACTGGTCATTGGATTATCGTAAAACAGTAAATCTTGACCCCTTTTTATCTCAAGTCAATGAAAATTCTTTTTAAAAAGTAGAGAGACATTATTTGGAAATTGGTGTTGCAAAATAGTTTTGTATTCAATAGTCGTAGAATCTTGGTAAAACAGTAAATTGATTAAAAATATTATTTTTTTAAAAAAAATTGACTTTCAAACGGGGTCTCTTTGCCTAGAACGGAGGAATTGATTAATAATTTGTATACAAAATTGCGGGCCGAAAAAAACGGGTCAAACACAAATTAAATTAATTAAGTTAATTACGATAACAGTTAAAAAGAAAAAAAACAAATATTTCAAATTACAAAACTTACGATTTTTTTTAATTTTTTTTAAATTTGAATACGGAATTACCGGTTGGAAAAAATTAAATTGATTAAGCTAATTAAAAATATTATTTTTAAAAAAATTGATTTTCAAACGGGGCCTCTTTGCCCAGAACAGAGGGATTGATTAATAATTTGTATACAAAATTGCGAGCCGAAAAAAACGGGTCAAACAAAAATTAAATTAATTAAGTTAATTACGATAACAGTTAAAAAGAAAAAACAAATATTTCAAATTACAAAACTTACTATTTTTTTTAATTTGAATACGAAATTACCGGTTGGAAAAAATTAAATTGATTAAATTAATTACGATAACAATTAAAAAGAAAAAATTGTTGCTGCATAGATTTTGTAAATAATTTAAGTAGAAATTGTAATGAAAAAATTGATAATTACATAAAATAATTACAAGAAAATGTAAAAAAAATGTATTGGCGTCCCCTTTACCCACCCGACGACACCTCGGAATAAGTAAGGTTATGATTTCTACCGAAGCAAAGTCTCATCAATAACACAAATGTGATGTGTTATTTTTAAAAGATTTTCTTTTGGTTTAAGAGATCACAAATGTGATGTGTTATTCCTAATAACCGTGTATTACACATCAGCACATCAGCAAGAGATATACTCATATATTTTATTATTATCATGTACATATTTAGATTATTCTTGACACCTTAATTATAGTATTGATTAGCTTAATTATAGGTTTGATTAGCCAAAATGATAGGGATGTAAAACCATTGTAAATCTATATATACGTGTGAATAAGAAATGGCAAAGGGCGGTTTTGGATTCTTTCATGGTATCGAGCCACTCCCAATCCTAAAACCCACTTCTTTCTTTTTTTCTTGTTAGCGGCAACCACCCTCTTCTCCTATGGCAGAAAGTCTTTCACCCGCCTTGGTTTACCAATGTCAAGAACTTCATTTCACTCACCCTTGAAATGGAGAAAGGACACTACCTCGTGGGCGGGAATTATTCAAAATTCAGCAGTTGTGCCTTCGAGGTTCTCGACCACATTATACCACCTCTTGACTCTCCTGCCTCCACCGATGGCCTTCTGCCCGGCAAAAGCAAGGAAGCGGAGGCTCTGCAAAACGCCTAGATGCCATTGTCCTTGATGGATCTATGGTACCATTTCCTGAGATCTGTTGCATACGATCCTTGAGCCAAACACAACGGCTCGAGAAGGCATGGGAACGTTTGCGAGAACATTTTCCAGGACAATAAGAACTTCGCGTGCGGTCTACTTGGAGAATCGGTTCACCGCCGTCCACCTCGACAACTTCCCCGAATGTGTGCGCTTATTGTCGGGAACTCAAAATGCTCGCGGATCAACTCACTAATGTCGGCTCTCGATCACGAACCAAAGGATGGTTCTTCAACTCATTGCGAGGGCTTAATGAGAACTACGATAACGTGGCTACCATCATCCAACAAAGTGACCCGTTACCCCAGTTCTATGAAGCCCGATCCAAGCTTATTACGGAAGAGACACGTAAGGCAAAAGCAGGCGGCCGCCATTGCCGCAGCGACCTCCATGTAGCCACTCCTTCCGGCGTCGTCACTCCAGTCGTGGGCTACGCCATCATCTCCTCCTCGCAACAACTTTGGGAACAATTCTGGGAACAAAAGGGGCCAGCAGCGGAACAATGGAAATGGAAAGGGCAAGAACAATGGGAAAGGTAAGGGGCGTGATGGCGGCTCCTCATCCGGCAATTCCTCGAGGCCACCGAGAACAACCGCAACCGGCGGTGGGGGCGATTCCACCATGGGCGCGTGGGGACCTCACCCTTGGTCTATTCCACCATGCCCTATCCTACATCAACACAGGTCGGTCCCTCTAATCGACAACCAGAATTCTTGGAGCCCGTCGCGGCAAGCCTCACGGTGCTCATGTTCCCTCCACCTATGCTCGGTCCACCTATGCTCAGAGGCATTGAATGCGCCATGCACACAATGTCACTCAATACTCCTGGTCCGAGAATTGGCTCATGGACACCGGTGCAACCTCGCACATGACAGGTCTCAAGGTGCGCTCACCTTATTTTGATTTGAGCAATACTCCATGCAATATTATTGTTGGTAGCGGACACAAAATCCCTATTCATGGTTATGGACATGCATCTTTATCATCCCCTCATTCTTTTCGTCTTCATAATGTCTTGCATGCCCCTAAGCTCATTCGTAATTTAATTTCCGTCCGTCGTTTTACCTCTGATAATAATGTGTCTGTGGAATTTGATCCTTGTGGTTTCTCTGTGAAGGATCTCAAGACAGGAGTAACCCGCCTGAGATGTAACAGCTCCGGTGATCTTTATCCATTTTCTCCCATCAGTGCTTCCCGTTTGTCTTCATCAACTTTTGCAGCTTTTTCTCCTAATATTTGGCATGCCCGTTTAGGGCACCCGGATCGTCTAGTTTTAATTTTCTTAGAAGTATTAATTCAATAAATTGCAAACCTCGCCTACAAACTATGTTTGTCGTTCTTGTGTTTTTGGGAAGCATATTCGCTTTGCCTTTTAATTCTTCTACTACTTCTACTCTTTCTCCTTTTGATATTATGCACAGTGATCTGTGGACGTCCCCTGTCCCTAGTTCCGCCGGTCACAAATATTACATGCTTATTTTGGATGATTTTTCGGATTTTTTGTGGACATTTCCACTTGGCCATAAATCTCAGGTGTATTCTACCTTCATATCCTTCTCAAACTACATTCAAACTCAGTTCATAACACGCATCAAATGTTTTCAATGTGACAACGGTCGTGAATACGACAATAATCAATTCAAGTCTTTTGTCACTCCAATGGTTTGAGTTTTCGATTCTCTTGCCCACATACATCATCCCAAACGGCAAAGCCGAAAGAAAAATAAGGACAATAAACAACCTTGTCCGTACCATTATGGCCCATTCTTCTATGCCTCCAAGTTTTTGGCACCATGCACTACAAATGGCCACCTACCTCTTAAACATTGTTCCTCACAAAACCTCCAAAACAAATCCCCAACTCAAATCTTATACCAACGTAACCCATCATTTAGCCACTTACGTATATTTGGTTGTTTATGCTATCCACTTCACCCTTCAAACACCATCAACAAACTTGAAGCTCGATCCACCCCTTGTGTTTTCTTAGGCTATCCGCCTAACCATCGCGGATATAAATGTTACGATCTCTCCAAGAATAAAACCTTTATATCTCGCCATGTAATATTTGATGAGTCCCAATTCCCATTTAGTAAACTACACACACCTTCTTCTTCTTCTTATAAGTTTCTTGATGATGATCTCTCTCCAATTATTACTCGAAATTCTTGATCGGGCACCCCTTCCACCCACTCCGCCCGCCTCACCACAACATCATGCCGCCTCCCCACTGCCATGCCCGCGCTCCTCCATCTCCTCCCACCCGCAATATTACTCCACCTCCTACATCTCGGTCTATGACCACCGTGAGTATGCACGGGATTTTTGTCCTAAACAACATTTCAATCTGTCATCTTGATCACTCCGTCACCTCTTCCAAAAATCCTAAAGATGCACTTCATGACCTGAATTGGAAATCCGCCATGAATGATGAGTATAACGCTCTTATTAAAAATAATACGTGGGAGTTAGTACCCGCCTCGCTAATGTTAATATTGTGCGTTCTATGTGGATTTTTCGTCATAAAATGTTATCTAATGGCTCTTTTGAGAGGCACAAAGCCCGCCTTGTTGCAGATGGCAGGTCACAACAAGTTGGCATCGACTGTGATGATACTTTCAGTCCTGTTGTTAAGCCAGCTACAATCAGAACAGTCCTTAGTCTGGCTATCTCTAAATCTTGGCCTATACATCAGTTGGACGTCAAAAATGCCTTCCTCCATGGCAATCTCCGAGAAACCGTGTATATGCACCAACCACTCGGCCGAGATCCTTCATATCCAAATCATGTATGTCGTCCTCAAAAGATCCCTATATGGTTTGAAACAAGCTCCCCGAGCTTGGTACCAAAGGTTCGCCGATTTTGTTTTCACTATTGGTTTTGTGCAAAGTCGCCGATAACTCTTTGTTCATCTACAAACATGGCACAAATATGGCTTATCTACTTCTCTATGTGGACGACATTATCCTCACCACTTCGTCCAATGCACTACGTGATTCTCTCTTAGCCAAACTCGCCTCCGAGTTTGCCATGAAGGACCTCGGTCCGCTCAATTACTTCTTGGGTATTTCTGTGACACGCCACCGAGGTGGCCTCTTCCTAAGTCAACGAAAATATGCTGAGAGCATAATTGAAAAAGCTGGAATGGCCAATTGCAAACCGGCTCATACACCAGTTGATACGCAGTCAAAAATGAGCTCCAAAGATGGCACTCCTTTTGCGGATCCTACTTTCTTCCGAAGCCTAGCTTGGGCTCTTCAATATCTAACCTTTACAAGGCCGACATCTCCTACGCGACAAAAATATGTCTTCACATGCATGCTCCAACCGATACACACATGTTGGCTTTAAAACGCATATTGCGTTACCTGCAAGGTACCCTCAGTCACGGACTCCACCTCTACAAATCATCTACTTCTGCACTCATTTCCTACACGGATGCCGATTGGGGTGGCTGCCCCGACACTCGTCGATCGACCTCCGGCTATTGTGTTTTCCTCGGAGACAACCTAATCTCATGGTCATCAAAACGCCAACCTACACTATCTCGCTCAAGTGCGTATGAATATAGAGGCGTTGCAAACGTTGTCTCTCGAATCTTGCTTTGGATTCGAAATCTTCTCCTCGAACTCCACGCCCCTTGCCAAAGGCTACAATGGTCTTCTGCGACAATATTAGTGCTATGTACCTGTCTTCTAATCCGGTTCAACACCAACGTACAAAGCACATCGAAATGGATATCCATTTTGTACGAGAAAAAGTTGCTCGTGGTCAAGTGCGAGTACTTCATGTTCCGTCCCGTTACCAAATCGCTGACATATTTACCAAAGGGCTTCCGCGCGTACTCTTCGATGAATTCGCTCGGCGTTCGGGAACCTCCCGCTTCAAGCTGGGGGAGTAATAACCGTGTATTACACATCAAGACATCAACAAGAGATATACTCATATATTTTATTATTATCATGTACATATTTAGATTATTCTTGACACCTTAATTATAGTATTGATTAGCTTAATTATAGGTTTGATTAGCCAAAATGATAGGGATGTAAAACCATTGTAAATCTATATATACGTGTGAATAAGAAATGGCAAAGGGACGGTTTTTGGATTCTTTCAATTCCATCTAATACGGGGATGTTGCATGTTTGATCCTCATCAGATACAGATTTATTTGAGTGGGAATTGGTCTCAAACCGAGTGTGGTTTGGGGACACCTAAGCGTCCTTCCTGTCATCGGCGAGCTCCACCGTCTTCGCAAACGACAATGCATAATCGGCGACAACCTCCGAATCCGATCGGTACCACTCTTCGGTCATGTACTCCTTCACAAAATGTACGCATTTCTTCGGAATCCGGCTCCAAGATCCGGCGGCGTTGGTCTCGACGGAGAATCTCCAACTGTCGCAGTACAACTCCTCGTCTCTCCGGCTACTTAGTTCGATGGGTTGAGAATGGGGCGGGAAAATAAAGTGGTCATGAAGGAGAGAGCGACGAATACCACGACGTACCGCCCGGAGTCCATGTCGGTAAATCGATAAACGAAAACTTTGCTTTTTTCAGAAGTAGGCCGGTTTAGGAGATTTACCGGAGAAGAAGGAGAGAGGTCGCTGTGATTTTGGGGCAGGAAGAAGGAGAAGTCGGATTCAGGGCCAAGAATGGATTCGCAATTGCCAGATCGGTTGAGGAAGAACAACCGAATCCGAGATTGAGAGAGACAGATGGCTAGGGAGAGAAAGAGATTAGAGGAAGAGAGAGAAAGAGATAGAGAGATAAGGATCGTGGAGATAAAAACTGTTAGATCATATTAAATTCGCTGATTGTGTTTCGTAAAAACAAATCCTGGTCGGTAAATAGCTTTTGATATGAGTTAATCCTGACCGGTAAATAGCTTTGTTAAAAACAAATTCTGGCGGTAATTAGCTTTTGTAACCGCCCTGATCTATTTTATATAATAGATAGATAGATAGATACTCACTTGTGGTATACACTAGTGGATGTTTTATAAAACATCCGCTACATACTTGCGAATGTTTTATAAAATATCCACTAGTGTGTAGTTGATGTTTTGTCCGAAATAATATATATATATATATATATATATATATATATATATATATATATATATATATATAAATATATATATATACATCAATGATTTTTTGCTCGTAATTGAAAAGAAAAAATAAACTGAATCAAAACCAATCCAATTCACATGTGATATCATGCCTTAACAATGAAAAATGAATCAACAATAACACGTAATCAAAATTACGTGAAGGAAGGAGGGAGGGAAGGGTAGTACAGTTTAAATATGGAGAGGGGTAGTGAAGTAATTTTACCTTTTAAATAGTGTTACGGTTAGGAATTTTAGTGTTACATTAAGGTATTCTGCTTAAAAAATATATATCCGTAAAATCGTTTTATCTAAATTTTTACATTTTTTTGAATTATACCGGTAGAATACTTTAAGCGTCATTTGATAGACGGATAAATACTTGAATAACACTAATTTAAACAAATTTGATGTTTGGGTGGGCTTTCGCGTGTTGGATAAAATGATCAAAAATGGTAGGTTTACAAATACTTCAACAACTATGGTCGCAATTAAGATGAATAACAAATTTGTTTTGGAGAATGATTATTTTGCACTTGACTAAGGTTAAGTTGCATAAATAGTTGTAGAAATAGTTGAAAATATAACATTATTGTAAAACTATTTGTATACCTGGCTAACCCCTTATCGCAGAATAAATAATACTTCCTTTGTTCTAGGTAAAAAGTTTTGTTTGAAAGTTAATTTAAAAAAAAAAAACACTTTTTGTACTCCATTAGTAATAAAATAACACTTTTATAACTTAATTTTTGAAAGTAGACTATTTAAATAAAACATTTCAAAATAAAATAGTGAACTATTTTATCGAAACGGAGTGAGTACATCACTAACCCAATTATAACTTTATCTTGATTACAAAAAATGAGACTATTTTAACAATTTTCAACCATGATTTACTGCTATGCTATTTGGGTAATTGATGATGGTTGGCTCTTCCCTACAAATTTGAGCATATTTGTCCATATTCTGGTAGGTTTTCATCCTTCTTCTTCCTCATGTTGTAAGTGTGTTATTATCTTTTATTAAATTAGAATAACCAATGGTAATTGTTAGATAGGACTAAACATATTTTTTGTTACTTAGAGAACAAATTAGAGACTAAAGCTCGAGTCCAACGCTAAAAGAAGAAGGAAAGAGGGGAGTTGGCCGTTTTCGAATGAGTGGGGGAGTTATCCGTCTTCGTCTCAACTGAAAAATCCTTCAACCGAACACATAGATATATTATAGTTTTGTTTACCTTTCGGGGCATTGCCCCGAACCCCCACGAAAGGGCGATGTCCCCTCGACCCCCGCGACCCGACTGGGCAAATCGATCCTCGTTTCGTTACACATAATCGTGATTTTTGAATCTAAAGTGTGTTGTCGGAGCTGTTGAAGAAGACGATGACATTTTTTTAACAATATTTCAAAAGTGGTCTTTTGTGGTTGAAAAAAAGAACAGTAGACTTTTGTGGTTAAAAACTTTAAAAAGGGAATCGACCAAAATTTTCCCCAAAATATAACTCCCCGAGCCCAAAAGCTCGGTCTGCTACATATACCCCACATGCTGGCCAGCACTTTGGGTCATCGGACTCACCACAAGCCGATTTGAAAGTTCATGGATGATGTTGATACCTAGTAGTAGAGTGTGGTCACCTTATAAATTACACGTAATTCCCACACCTACCCGATGTGGGATGGTGATGAGGGTATTACAGAAAAATCATTATGATGTCCTACAGGCCAAAATATTTTTAAAAATTATAAATTTATAAATACACTTGCAGAATTTTGAAATTATCCCTTTAAGCTAATATACCTACACATTATATGTTTATAAATAGAAAATAGTGTAAACATACATACATAGTTTATGATATCCTACGGTCCAAAATGAGTGTTCATTCTTATTCTTATATGAAAATGAAGTTTATTTGTTGGAAATTTTAGTGGCATATATACCCATGAATATTTTAAGTGTCTAGAATATATTATTGGAAGTACATTTCAAGATAGAAAAGTTGGAAAAAAAATGGCAAAAACAAAAGAACTCATTTAAGAAGAAAAAAATTATAAAAGAATTATCGATGGTATGAATATTTTTTTGGTAATTTTTGTGGACAACTAATTCTACTTTCTTTTTTTAAAAAAAATCCATATTTAAAATATAGATGAGTTCATCACAACAAATCATTTGTTCATATGCATATACTTCAAAACGATATTTAATTGAAAATCTAAGGTTTTGATTGGGGAAGAGCAGAAAAATTTAGGAAAAAATATCAAAAAGTCCCCCAAATAGATTTCCATATCTAAAAAACCCTAAAAATATTAATTATTCTAGTACCCAAAAAGTCTTAAAGTTAAATTTCTAGTACTAAATAGTCTAAAACATAACATTTCTACTAACGTCGTTTGGGTATGAACTTTCATTTGAATGAAAACTTCTATTTATTTTCAATCATTTCAATGATAATAATATTTCGTATAAAACAATAATAATATTAATTATATTAATAACATCAAACATGTTTCTACAATAATAATGATTACTACTACTACTAAAACTAATACTACTAATTCTATTACCACAATTGTTGATAGATGTGTTTTATATGCATCTATTGTGTATATATTCCTACTTAAATTTTGTTTTTCCACGAATTTTTAAAGCTATTGATATTAGTTTTAGTGTTTTTATGAGTTTCAGGTTAAAGTCGATAAAAATGATGAATTTCGGGTCGTTATTCCACAAAATGAAGACTCCAGGGGCCTGGTTACAAACTGCTGAAAGTTGAAGACAGAAAAGCAGAAAAAGAGATTGAGCGCTCCCTTAGCCTGAGGCCTAAGCCACCACGCAAATTCCAGTAGCGTGCACTTGTGAAAAAGCCACTGAGCGATCGCTCAACATATAAGTTGAGCGACCGCTCAACCCCGTTTTCAGCAATTGGCAGTTTTGTCTTTTCTCAAAATCCTTAACCTAGTATAAATAAAACCCTAATGTTACAGCTTTAGGTATTTCGTTTTTGGTACATTTTAGGCCATTCTTGAGCACTCTCAAGACGAAAAATACTTTGCAATTCACATTTTGTCAAACATCCGCTAGGGCGTAATGGATATTTTATAAAACATCCGCTAGTTTGTACCAAAAGTGAGTATCTATTAAATGTTAAAAGGGGTATTTAGATCATTTTATGTATTAAATGGTGTTACATTTAGGGATTTTGGTGTTACGTTTAGGATCACTCATGGGTAGTTAGTGGGAGAATCCCACATTGGTAAAATAAGGGAGTGAGCTCTCCTTTATATAGGAGAGTTTAAGCTTATGGTTGGCCCTTAGGGCCACTACACTTTTGTGTAGGAGAGAAGACCTAGCCAAGTGCAGGTTCAAATACACACGTGTGCGCCGTCGTCACCCGTCTGACTTGGCTTGGATTGGTTGGTTGGTTGGTCGGCTTAAAGGCCCTTTTATTTTTTGTTGCCGGTCCATTCGAAATCCAAAAGGTGTGTCCTTTTAACTTAAACGGTATGTCTGTTCGTTGGTAACAGACTGGCCACAACAGCTCCCAACCAACGCCTTTCTTCCTATTTATTACCTTAGGGAAACCAGGAGTTGAAAAAAAATGGATAGATAAGATTTCCCTTCTCTCTCGAATTCCCTTCCTCCGTCCTAAAATTCCTGTAACAGAGATACAACAGCGGTTTCGATTCGTCGGTGATTGAAGTTGGAAGGTTTGGCCTCTTTAGTCATGTAAGATCCATATCCATGGGAGACTCACTGGCATTGTTTGTCCATTTCAGTAGCTTGACACTAGTTTTTGTCTTAAAGAAAGAGATTCTTAATCTCAATAAATCTTAAAACACACACATCGCTAATCTATTTTCGTATGAGCCAAACAACGTGCCTACTCTATAAGTCTACAAACTGTTATTGTTTCACCCCAACAATAGATTCTAGAAAACCTGTAGGCCACAAAAGCACAAATTTCCCCCACTATTGTTCAACTCTGATTGTTGATAAGGATTATGTCATTATATATAGTACTAATTAAAACCTTAATTTTACTAAGGCTGGGCTAGAGAAATTGAAGTCCCAAAAATATCCTAATAAGTTACTAGACTACAATATCTCTAAACAACTAATAATCCCCTAATTAGTTATGACGTTGATTTATCTCTAAAAATGATCTTAAAAACATGACAATAATAGTTGAATACCAATTCCTTCGGTCTAATCTTGTACATCCCTCGTCAGTATGTTAGGAAGAACGTGAGAGTTGAGACCAATATAAGGGTGTGCAGGATTTTTTCGGAATCGGACCAAACCAATCAAAATTGGACCGTACCAATATTTTGGTTTGGTCCTTGATCTGAATTTTCATAAAATTGGACATTCGAGTTGGTCCTGATTCTCAAACTAAAAAAATACGGAACCGGATCGAACCGACCCAACATATTGTTTATTTATTTATTTTAATTCCTAATACTTTCTTTGTTCTACTTTTTAATTGGTACTCTTTTATTATTTTGTTTTCACCGGTTTGTTATGCTATGAGTTTATGAGTTCGACGTTTTTAATTGTTAAATATACTTTTATCGAAGGTTTTTTAATTTTTTTAATGAAGTTTCAATTTTAAAATTTTTATTATGTATTTGTGTTAAACTATGGAAAAAGAAAAAAATCATAGTATTGGTCTGATCCTGGTTCTCATACATCTTTGATTGGTTCTAGACCAGACCAATGTTTTGGTTCTCATACATATTGAGTTGGTTCCGGTTTAAATTTTTTAGAACCAAACTATTAGTCTGGTTCTGATTTTCTCTTTTTTCCAAAAAACAGAATCGAACCGGATCCAAACTCACCCCTAGACCAATATATAATCCCAGAAGCATCTCTTTTATAGGGCATGTCTTGAAAAGGAAAGTCAGACTCTTGGTTTTGGACGGTGGGGTCAGTTGTATGCCCAAGGGAGAAAAGGAATAGTATTGCTGAATGATTCTGATCCCTTATTATGGATTGTGACACAATAATGTTTGCCCTCTTCTTTCAAATGGGACTTTTTTCTCGTCTCGATGTGAGTTTGGAAATGATTGTCATTTGATTTTTTGTAGGTAGGACTCAAAAAATATCATTATGATGTTGTTCGACATGTTTGTGCATAGTTGTCAAAGGCGAGTCGAGCCCTTGGTGCCTCAGAGAAGCTGGGTGAGTTGATGTGCGACTCAAAGAAGTTGGGCGTACGCCTTTGACGATTATTTTTTAGGCGAGAGGCACCAAAAAGTTGACTACGTTGCTCGTAGTTGTTGCTGTGTTTTTTTTTTTACTTTTTAACTAGGAAACGATGTAGTTTTAGGTTAGTATAAATATATTATAAAACTTAAAATACCCAAAAAGACTCCATTTGTTCAGACGCACGAATCAGGTCGACATCGATAATTCGATACCTAGATATCGATATGAAGCCCTAGCAGCTTTCCAACTTCACTGTGGCCTTCGACTTCTTCTTCCGACTTCAAGGAGGGTTTCGTTTTCAAGTAGAGCTTCATCTTCAAGGAGAGTAGACTTAATCTATTCTTTTTAAAAAAAATTACTTGTTATGTTTTGTTCTGTTTCCTTTCATTAAAAAAGTTACTTGTTTTGTTCTGTTTCCTTTCATTAAAAAAGTTACTTGTTTTGTTCTGTTCTATTCTGTTTCCTATCATTAAAAAAATTACTTGTTCTGTCTGTTCTATTTCATTTCATTACTTGTTCTGTTTCCTTTCATTAAATTACTTGTCTCAATTAAAAAATTGTCTGAAAAATTAATTTTTTTTGCTCTGTTTTGTTTCCTTTCATTAACTGAATAACTGTGTACTTCTTAAAAATTAAAGATTTTTTAAAACTTTGTTCTCAAATTATCTTTGTTCTATAATCTATACTTTCATTACTCAGTTTTTGGTCTTTTTCGTTTTCCTTAGAAATGTCATCCCCCACAAATAGTAGTGGTCGAAAGGATTTAGCTTGGAAATACGTGAAATTGGAAGATCTCAAAAATACGAATTGCACTACTTGTATTTTTTGTGATAAAAAATACTCTGGAGGTATTTGTAGGGCAAAAACAACATATTGTTGGAGGATTTAAAAATGTAAAGGGTTGTGATCGAGTGCCAACAGAGGTGAAGGATGAAATAAGCAATTTCATGGGGGTGAAAAAAAGAACAAAAGAGCAAGCAATTCTAGAAAGAGAATTACGTGCTCAAAAAGATAATAAACGCGATGAAATTGGGGATGAAAATGAAAGTGAAGAGGTCGAGTCGAGGGTAGCAAAGTCAAACAATAAAAAGCCGATGGATTTATTTGTTAATCGCACCAGGAACCCAAATGCAAAAAAATTTAAATAACAAAAAGGTCAAAATAAGGAGGCGTTGAAAGAGTTGAGGACTAAAGCATGTTCCTCCATTAGTAGATGGATGTATGATGTCAGGATTGCTTTTAATGCTGTGAAGTATGATAGTTTTCAAGAGATGATTGATGCAACTACAAAACATGGTCCAAGGATCAAAGGTCCAAGTTACCATGAGGTGAAAGTTCCTTTACTCAAGAAAGAGGTGGATGGGGTTAACAAATCTATAGAAGACCACAAAAAAGAATGGATACAATATGGTTGTTCCATTATCTTGGATGGGTAGAAAGACAAGAGAGAACGAACATTGGTGAATTTTCTTGTCAATTGTCCCAAAGGAAGTATGTTTGTGGAGTCGGTTGATGCTTCTGATTGTGCCAAGACTCGGGAGAAGATGTGTGAACTAGTTAGTAATTTTGTGGAGAAAATTGGTCCTGAAAATGTGATTCAAGTTATCATGGATAATGCTTCGAATATCAAGTTGGCGGGTAAGAATCACTTGAATGTTACTTCTTTAACTAAATATTGAATTATTGATACTCTTCTGTTGGTCCATAATATTGCTCAAATAGGCTAGAGGGGGGGCGTGAATAGCCTATTATGCCAATTTAAAACTTTTATTCTTGTATTCATAAAGTGTAGGTTTTAAAGGCATGTGCACTTAGTATATCGAGCATGTATGCTATTAACAAGGAATAGCAGACTTTTTTTCAGCAGAGTTATGAACTCTGCTGGTGAACTGCAAGTAAATCAAAAGCCTGTTTGAAAGAGTTTAAGCAGCAGCGGATATAAAAAGGCTTAGATTTAGATAGAAGTCTTAAGTGGTTATACACGAATATATGTTCAGAACAACAACACACTTAATCCTTCTTCCAAATACAGATTTATGAAGTCATGAGAGATTAGCTTTTCAAAGGATTAATTAATTTATAAAAGCTCATAGAGAGGTAAAGACTGAATAATGAAAGATAAATCATTTGAAAGAACTTCTAAATTTATTCAAAGATAAATTACATAATACATCAACCTAGACTCTCTATGTAAAATTTATGTCCTCGTCATTCCAAGCCTTAATCTTTACTTAATCATTCATAGACAAATTCTTAAGTAAAGAAAGCAATAAGAGACGACAACGAGGAACATATATGATAAGACAATTTTCAAGGTCGTTCAGATAAAAATTATCTGAATGAATGAGTGCATAGCACTCGACCTTCTATGATGATCAATTATTGCACAATCAACATCATTTGTAATGAAGTACAAATATGAAGATATGAATGCAATGTATATAGATAGCTCTTCATCTTCCTTGGGCTCCATCTGAAATCTATGTTCAAATCAATCCAAAAGCTTGACCTCTAACCTTAGGAATAACATCCTGAAGCTCTGCTAGACGCTGAGTTCTTCGAAGAGGAATGAAAAACTCAAATCAAGAACTGGGTTCTTGACCAAGACACTGATCTCTGTCTATTGAATTTTATGATCTCTCTCTTCTTCTCCAATTCTTTTCTTCTTAGCGATCCACATAGTGTGTTTTGCTAAGGTTTGGTTTTGCTTACTGCAATCTTCTGTGGAAATCTGAGGTGCGTTGGTGAAGACGATCTTTTGTAGATCTCACAGTTTTGTCGAACTGGTTCTTTGTTGCAGATGTCTTCGAATCAGTTTGATGATCCGATGTGTGTTCTCTTATGTTTAAAGAAGAAGGGGGAAGAAGGGGGATTTCTTTTATAGACGGGGTCAATTTGATCGTTGAGATATGGAGATGGATTTTTTATCCGTTTGAAATAATGTCGTTGTTGAAGACTGCCAGATATAGATGTTGTTCACGGGATCTTTGACTGTTGAGCAAAAGCTTTGTTCTGCAGATCTTGGAACTGGTTGCCCGTCAGACTGTATTGATAAGTCTTTGAAAAGTAGGTCCGAAACATAATGCACTATCAGGTGGTCTGTCTAAGAAAGTAGATTCTTTTGACTTTTATAAACCACATGAGTAAGAGAGAGTCTTGCATCATCAGAGATGTCAGGCTTCATAAGGATTTGAATGAATTTTGAGGCTTGGACATTTTGTCTTGTCTTGATCTACTGCAGTCTTGTCTCTTTGTAGCACGTGCAGAACCAAGTCTGCTGGTGAAATGTTCAGTCCAGAGGTGTGAGTCTTCTGCAAGAGAGGGCTGTTGGCTGCTGGTATAAACAATCAAACCGTAGCATGTCTACTGGTGGCGAGTCTTCAAGGTATTCTTTGGTGCATATGACAAGTCTACTGGTGACGAGTCTTTTGAAAACCTTTGAAGTTACAGCAAGTTTGTTGGTGCTGGTGTATATGAATTTCTAATCTGTTGATCATCATTACGAAGTTAGGACGTGATCAGGACAAACCTAATCTATGACCTATGTGATGTCAAACAAGTTGCCATACTAATCGGTACGTGTGGGTGCCCCGGGATGCGCCCGCGCCCCGCGCGCCCTTTGATAGGGGTGCGCGTATGTGCGGAAGCGGGACACCACGCTTTCCATTCCACCCTCCCTTGTTTAGGGGAGGACGAAATTAAAAATGCAAAAAGGGTGCTGTCTAAATGCGTGTTGAATACGCGTCGGTCACCGAAGTGAGTTTTTGGTCCATTATGGGAGTTTTGAGTTTTCTGTATCAAGTTATCCCTTTTTTATGGGATACCAGGATGTAGGAATACATCACTCTTTCATTCACATCTTCCCTTGTTTAGGGGAAAATGGAAAGTGCAAGAAAGAATGTTGCGAGGCCCCACCATAGATTTTATGAAAATTTTCTTATGGCCTATTTCAGATCACTATGAGTGCTTTGAGTTTTTTATATCAAGTTATCCCTTTTTTAGGGGATACCAGGATATAGGAATACATCACCCTTTCATTCTCACTCTCCCTTTTCTAGGGGAAAAAACGGAAAATAATAAGAAAGGATGTTGCGAGGCCCCACTGCGATCCATAATATTTTGATAGAGTCGTCATCTTTATTTTGAGGAAGAAATAAAGAAAAACTAAAAATAAAACCAGAGATTGCAAAAACGGATTCAGAGGCTAAGTTACAAGTTGGGAAGGTGCTAGGCACCCAACTCGCCCTTTCGATCTCAAAAACGGTTTTTGGCTAAAGTATGCTTTTTGTTATATTTATTTAGAAAATGAATAAAGCTTTAAAAGACAGAAAATAAAACACAAATACATCCATGTTTACATTATTTACGGACTTGCAGCCGCATCCTTATAATAATTACAAATATATTTAAAAATATTTGGCCATAATAATGGCTCTTTTTAATACTATTTTCTAAATAAATTCGGGCAGCACAACAGCTTATATTTTTACATTGAGCCGGATGGAAAATAGCTTTTTTTTATAAAATAAACGCTCTTAAAGGCTCACCTTTTAAAGCGTGGGGTGCTCGCTCTGTCCTTCTCGAGAGAGGGAGTCTTTTTTTTGCTGCATTTGCTGCGGTTCAGACAGAGTGACTGCTTCCGAAAGTTGCTTTTGGGCACCGTAAAACGGGCGGAGCAACTGCTTGCTTTTTTGTTGCTGGCGGAAATAGAGCAGAACAAGAACTTGTTTCTGGCGGATTTGGTCTTTTTACTCGGACAGAGAAACTGCTCTTTCCGAGGTTTTTGGACCGGGGAAATAGGGTGGATACCTAGGTGGGGGACTAAGGATCACTTTAACCGGTTGGATTTGCTTTTGGAGGAGTTTTGGCAGGGCTTCGAGGCTTTATAGGAGGGGAAACTCACTATCGCTCGATCACTCACTATTCTAACAGCGTAACAACAACGCTGAAAGCTTTTGGGGGATTTTCGGTGTGCTCCCCGGGGCCTCTATTTATAGGCTGAGAGAGGGACATCGAGGGAATTACTTTTCCTCTCTTCACACTTCTTTTGCTCATATAATGTGCCGGAATAATTGTACAATGTGTTAACTGTAGCACTCCTGTAGCAGTTTGGGCTGCACTGTAGCAAAGTTGGGCGCTGCCATAAGCCCTTTTGGGCGCCGCGCCAAGATCCCCCTTTAGGCAGCGCCAACTGTTCAAACTTCAGCCCATTTTTGACACTTTAGCCCCTCTATTTTACTATTTTGCGCATCCTGCTTTCTCTTTTGCATATTTAAACCCTGTAACTTGGCATTTGTTAAGTTTTAATAGGTCTTGATATCGCATGTCAGAGTTACATACCAGGGGTACGAAATTGGGGTTCTACAGTACGCAGAACTTTTAGCCACTTGTTATGACACAGTAATGGGAACAAACAAATCAAAATATTCAAAATATGCAAGAAGATAAGTTACTTATCAACAAACATATTCCAACAATCTCCTCCTATTTGCTTGGAACCATTACAAAACGACATATACAAAACACTGAAGCATTTATCAAGACATAGAAATAACATGCCCATAGTGAATAATCATTTTATCTCAAGGCATTCCCTATGTTGATAATTACAAGAACGATGACTTTAGTATAGTCTATTATTGCTATTTCAGACTCGATAAATCAAAGTACTGAACAGGTAAAGCAATAGTGAAAAACATTTTAGATCACTTAGGATATTTAAAAATGTTTAATCAGGATCTAAAAAGTTTTTGGGTTTCTTTCTTGCACAAAGATTTTTGTAAATGAAAGAATATTTTGGCAAGAAGATATGGAAAATCCTTAAGTATTTATTTGATTTTGAAAAATTTACAATAAGGATTGCTTTTGATACCAATTTTTTAGAAAATATCGTTTTCGTAGTGAGACTGTTTTTATAATAAAACATTTTTTAAAACAGTCTTGGTATCATGATTAATTAGAATAGTATCTTTGCTAAAAATATGTTTAGAAAAATGTTCAAAGTAAGAACTGTTCTAAGAATGTTTTTGTAAAAACATTTCTTGTGTTTTGATGAAATAAAGCTAAATAGATATATATGTTTTTAAACCATAGCTTTCAACAAAAAACGTGCCACAAAGGCAGAAGTTGATTCGCAAAGAATCATGACTCACAAAGAATTAGTTGTAAGGGTAAAGTTATCACATTATGTGCTTCTTCCATAGTAAACTTGGACAAGGGGAAATTTTGGTTTTGGCCCTTGTTATAAACTCCCCTCCTTAGTTCATGAACTCTTCTCATAAGGTTGTTATTCCTCTATGTCTTGGACAGTTATGTCATAAACTCTCATCTGTAATCATAAACTCTCTTCTTTAATAACGAATATGTCATAACTCTTCTCCTTAATAGTTGCAAGCATGAGAGACATGAGGGATAATAAGAGAGAAAGATAGTAGACAAAGAAGATTTAAGAGAAAAGAAGGTTTGATTTATAAAGTACCAGTTGAAAAGAAATAATACATCCTAATTGGAATCCCCAAAGTTAGCAGTACTAGAGCCTAAAGAGTAGTCTCTATCGTTGTCAGAAAAATTTCGATTGCCGAACAACTCTTGTGTTATCAGCAGGTCTTTGTTGACAGAAATGTGTTCATCCTCGTGGACAGTTGAGAGAATGGACTGAGAGGAACAAAGAAAGTGGCTGATAATCCTAGCATACTTTCAAATGCATGAGCCATTCTCTTGTCGTCGCAAGATGGATCGACAGATGAATGAGAAGACAACTTCAGACCAGTTGATGTCGTGAGAATCGAGAACATCAATGGTGTAGTTTCGAAGTCTTCTGGTGTCACTGCCTGAGCCTGCTTCATGAAATAGAAGGCATCGACTCAGAATTTCACCAACACAGTACAAATCTAAGGGATAGTTGTCAATGTTCCATGTACTGTAATCATCGCGAGAATGGTATCCAGTTCGTTAGTGCCATGATTCATTGAGGATAGAATCGTCGAGAGAGTTAGGTCCAATAGAAGGGAGTTGGAAAACTCGCGACAGACTTTCGATATTGAGGATGACGTCAGTACCTCGAATGCGACCAATAAAACTCTTACCATCTCTTGCCAGTTGCATCCTTGAATATAATTCATCAACCAATCGAAGGCTATAGAATTCTTCACTAAATGTGAGGATGGAGACAAGTCCATAATTGTGAAGAAGGTCTATAATCGTTCTTTCAACAATATTGGCGAGGAGAAATTGTTCTCCTTGAATCGTATGACGTAGAATGTAGGACTGAGAGCCTCTTCTAGTAACGAAGGGAGATTCATGAAGAACAAGATGACCAGAGACGCTGTTAGAGGACAAGTCGACCATGAAGAGATATTTCTTAGGGTAGATACTAATTATAGGACTAGAATGTTGGACTGATACCAATTGTTTATTGTTTGGAGGATTACTTCGGATAGGAAGAATTAAAGACTTGGTACTTTTGGAGGACATATTTATTGGAAGAAGATGATTATCATGAATCGACGTTTTGGTATCCGATTCAAAGCAGTAATGACAACCATACGATACGGCGAGGAAGTCATATCAAAGCTCGAATTTGAATGGTCAGTTGTGTTCGAAGGCGGCGATTCATGATGACGATATTAAGTCATTCTTGAAAGTATTTTTTGATACAAATTTTGACTTAATTCGAGGTTTTCCAATACCAAGAAGAATAGTTAAATTGAATTTGGTATTGAAAAAGGAGTTGTGTTGATATCAATGACTTTTGTTGAAACATAGTATTATATTTAAAATGCATACCTTTAGGAAATAAGATAGGTTTTTGAATTTTAATCCTCCAAAAGATAATTACGAGACATTCTGAATCATCTACACAATCCTCAGCAATCTCTCAAATATTTTGGATTTTTGGAATTAAAATGATTTTGAAAAATAATTTTATGTCCCAAATAACTAGTGGATAGTTTACGGGGCTTTCTGAATCATCTACACAATCCTCAGCAATCTCCTCAATCCCTAGAATTTGTAGGACATAAATATAATTCAAAAAGAGTTTAATGTGTCTTTCAAGAAAATATTTTGCAAGCAGCATTGATTTTGTGTTCTTTGTTTCCAGAAGATAATTTACGGGGCTTTCTGAATCATTTACACAATCTCAGCAATCTCCCAAATCTTCTAGAAATTATAGAACAAAAAAGATTTTGAAAACATTTTTGAGAGACTTTTGAAATACGTTTTGAAAATCTACCGATATTTCCAAAGGTTGTTTAAGCCAAAGATATCATCACAAGAAGGTGACTAGTAGGGAGAAAGGTCTGCTGATAAGATGATGTAAGCAGCATGAATGGAAGTCTACTGATACAGATTATGGAGGTGGAATGTAATCAGCAATGATTTAGATTCTGCTGATACCAACTGATAAAACAAAGATGTATACAACAGTGATGGAAGTCTGTTGATACTAATTGATGAATGGACTGGTTTATCAGTTGTTTGAACACAATGATGTGGTCAGCAGTGAAGAGGGTCTGCTGAGATCAGTTAAGAAAAATTGTGTTCAACGGTGGTGAAAGTCTACTGATATTAATTGTTGAAATGAGATGTGATCCGTAGTGTTTGAGGTATGCTGATGCCAATTGTTGTGAAAGATGGTATAATCAGTAGTGTTTGAGGTAAGCTGATTCCAATTTTTGAACAAAAGGATGTGATCAGCAATGATGAAGATCTGCTAAAACCAGTTGATAGGTGGGGACATAATGAATTCAACAGACATGAAGGTTTGCTGAAAAGTGAAAAGTGATAGAACATCAGACATGAAGGTCTGCTCAAATTGATTTAAGAACATTTCAACAGATTATCCTTTTGGGTGCCTTGGCTTCTGGAAGGATAAACCGTAAGCTTCATTGGCAAGATTAACTGATAATTATGCTCCTCCTCAACAGAATCCCGATTAGCTGAGAAGAGCACTAGAGACGAAATGGAAGATAAGAGCCATCTTAGTTAGAACACTTGTATCACAAAGAAGCAAGTAGTTCATTTTTAATTTGGCAATTAATAAGATTGAAGATACAGATTTCACTTCTTAATCAACAGTTGAGATAATGATGATTCTCATTAGATGAGATAGTCATCTTACCAAGACAAGAGAATAAATGGATTATTGAGCAGAGTTGTCTTGATGAGAGCAAACAATAGACACTAACCTGTAATTTAAGTGCAGATGCTGCTAGTTCCTCAAGAGGTCATCATGCCAACAGTAGACATGAGGTCTACTATTGTGAAGCATTTTGCCATGAGACCTGATTTTGGGGAGAATGAAGATTCACGAGAACATCATGAGTTAAGGTTGAATCTTACATTCCTGAGAAAGGGGTTGCATTTGGAGCATCGACCTTTCTAAAGAAATCGAAAACTATAGCACTCCATATTCCAATAGTGTTTCTTCTGATGACATTTCTACCAGTACTCTAGACGTTTTGGAGCAAATTAAGGTTCTATTCAACTAAGTCAAAATCATTTTTTAAGATGGCAGTTGATCTAGCTATAATGACAGCAGTTGATACCATATGAGATCGAAAGATTGTCATTGTGATAAGAATCAACTTAGTCTTTTGAACACTAGAAGTTTTTGATGGAAAAAATTAATATCTTCTGTGTAGTGTCTGAATTTGATCTGTGGAACTAGATCGGATTCTTAAGACTAGTATTTTTTAAAAGGTAGATCCTGGTTTTGTCTTATTAAAATTATATGTTGTTGGATAAGGATACTAGTTCTTAAGGATTGGTTTGCTGTTGGGTTAACAACAGAGTTATGTTTGCTGTTGAATTCATAACAGAAGATATTCTTATGAAAGAACAAGTACTGAATCCATAAGCAAAACATAAGATTTTATGCTATCAAAGAGTATACATACAAAAGCAGATAGACATGAAGTAGAGTTGTCTTGAACAAGTTCTCATTTAGATAAAAAAATATAATAGATTACAACGAGGATCTAATGATTACAAGATTCAATACAACTTTCGGTGACTTAACTACTTCTAGTAAATAACTAATCTAAACACTTGATACATTTTAAAATAAAAATTGTTACAAGGAGATGTCTATGAAGACCATGGACCCAAAACTGTTTAAACCGATTGGCAAACAGAATATAGGTCCGGCATCAAGTGTCTAAGTCAAAAGAGGCAGCCAAACGTGATCTCCACACTAAAAAAAGTGCAGATATGTGATCCTGTCACCTGCTCTTTCTTCTCCCTTCAGCTAGCTCTCAAGCCAGGGTGACCTTCACAAGAAAGCGCGACTCCCTTTTGAAAGTCGACTGCTGTAAGTTGTGTTATTCTCTAGGGAGAATTACGTCAGCGTAAGGATATGTAGAAAGTCTACAATGCTAAGAAGGAGCAGCCGATGTGAGCACGATCACAGAAATCTGGTAGAGGCATGCTAAATGGTTGTTGAGGTAAGTCTTTATACAAGAGGAATCCTCAAAACTAACCAAACAACTTTCGATGGATGGGAAAGGTAATACCAAGTTGTTGAGAGAGAGACTTGATCGAAAGCTAAGAATACTCCTAAGTAACATTTTGGAAAGGAAAGATCTTGTATCAGTGTCCATCATAGTGTTTGGAAGTAGTTTGGAATTGATAGAGATGAAGAGGGAATGTCTCTAAAAATACTCGTATAGGCAATACGAAGGACCAGTTAATGAGATAGATTCTTTAAGTTCTAGGTGTCCTTTCAACCACTCACAATGAAGTCATATGGAATAACGTGAGATAAATGATTTGATTTCTAGATATTTGGTAAAGTTTCTCCTTGGAAAGCTAAAAAGTTTTTGAAAAGACAATACGGGGGTGTTTGATGTAGCTTATATGATAATACTTATAACTTATAGCTTTTCATAAGTCATTAAAACATTGTTTGATTTGAAAAATGGTGTAATAAGTCAAAAGTTGAGTACAAACACATTAAAGCACAATTGGTCTCATAAGTCATAAGCACCAATGTAAGTCTTTGAAGACTTATCATCCAAAAACCGGATGAACAGTCCCTTTAATGAAGATTTCATATTCCTAAAGTACCCCCATTTTAACTTAAATAGGTTTCTTTGTCAAATTATTATTATTATTATTATTATTATTATTATTATTATTATTGTTGTTATTGTTGTTGTTGTTGTTGTTGTTATTATTATTATTATCATTAATATTATTATTATTATTATTATTAAATTATTGTTATTATTATTATTATTATTGTTAATATATTATTATTATTATTATTATTATTAAATTATTATTAAATTATTATTATTATTATTAATAATAACATTATTATCATTAATATTAATAATAATAATAATATGTAAATTATTAATAATAATAATATTAAATTAATAATAATAATAATAATAATAATAATAATAATATTAATATTAATATTATTTTATTTCAGTATTATTTCAACTTATTAATCAAACACACACACACACACTAACTTATGAAAGCTAATAATCATTTTTAAAAAGCTACAAAATCACCAATCATTTCATCAATAAGTCATAAGTAATAAGTTATCAAAGTAATAAGTTATGACATATCAATAAGCTGCCCTACAACTTTCTTGACTAGGACTAAGCACTTTTTCAGAAAGACTTTGACAAAACAACTTTTCAAAATTTTGGTTTTGACAAAATAACTTTTTGGACAAAAGAGTTTGATTTTGAAAAGACGTCCACTTTTTAAAGATATTTTGTTTTTATCGAAAATCTAAGAAATTGTCTTTTACTTTAGGAAATAGTCAGTTTCGAAATGTTTAACCTCAACCTTTGTAGAAATAGCAAAGATACCCTTGTATATTTCTTATTGTCTACTAAGGTAAAAACTCATATAAGTCAGCACATATAACTGAGCTTATGAAGTACTGTAGAGTAAGAACGTTCGACAAACACGAATGATTGATATTCACGAAGAATGTATAGGTCTGTGATAACAATTATCAACTAGACAAAATGATATCAAACCAGTTGAATAAAGTAAATCATACTTAACAGAATATATAGAGATCAAAGGAGAAAAGTATGATAAACAAATATTCAAGCAATATATCTGCAAAAAGAAGATAGAAAGAACAAAGCTAGCAGATATAAGTGCTATGCAGTGATGATATACTCATGATCCTAAATATCAAGAAATCGTTGAGACGAAGCAAGGATCGTATATCAGAAACCAGAGGAAATAAGATATGACTGAAATGAATGAATAGAATCCTGCAAGTCAGTCAAGCATAATATCTTATGCTGTTAGAGAGAAAATAAAATTTGCTTATTGATCTTGAGAGGATTTGTGCTCCTGAACAAAAATCAAGAAGATCATTAGCAACATTTTATGAGCTTTAGAAAGCTCTAGAAAAAAATCTAGATACAAGGAATACGTTTTTCAAATAAATCTAGGGAGTATAGGAAGAAGGATCTAGATTTTGAATTTCTTATTCTCCCTTGATCGTATGTGCTCAAAGAAGAGAAAAGATCAAATAAGAGGATTGGGCACTAGATAGGGAATGTTCCTTAAGCGACAGTCGTATTAAGATTGAGGTAGATTTTCATCAGAAAGATGCATGTGGAATCTGAGCTAATATGTCAGCTACTTGATAGATATTGCCTAAAGAATAGATTTCGTTTGGAACGACTTCTAATGTCTTTAATTCGTATTTCTTAGAAATTGATTGTAAATAGTTCTTTGAAATATAGGCCAAGTTCCCAGAAACTGAATATCATATAATAGAGGGATCAATCAATGTTTCATGATATGAAGTTTTTGACTCTTAGCCTTTTTCATAAGAAGAAATAAGAATCTTTAAAATTCTTTCACTTTAAAGTTGCAGAATTTTGAGCTAAGAAATTTCTCTCGAGAGGGTGTTGGATTGATAACAATCGTTAGCCTTATGTCAAGAGAATTTGAATCAAATGTCATTTGAAGTGAAACATCCATCGGAGTTTGTAAGGGTAAAATAGGCCATGCCTATTTGTACTTGTTTCCCCTTTCATGGTCAAAATATTATTTTTGTTAAGTTTGTGGTAATTTAGGATTTAATATCTTTTATTAGATTTAGTTGTGATATATTTGGAATCACAATCTTTTATTAGATTATGGTACATCTCTTTTTGGTAACTAAATCTTAGTATAAATCCTAGTCAAAACGTGATTCTTGAGCTCTTTGATATTTGGTAATAAAATCCTATTGAATTGGTAAGTTGTAAATGTTTCCTTAATACTAATCCTTTTCCTTGTAGTAGATGGATTGCTTTCGTGTGTGTGTAGGTCTTCACAAAGTTGTATTTAAAGGAGCCAGAATACGGGTTTTGTACAGAGCTTGAGAGTGAGAAAAAAGGCCATAAAGCTGTGATCAGAAGAGAGGAGTTTAGAAGCTGTTTCTAGTCCTGAAGTTCAGAAGTTTGGTTGAAGCTGTTAATGTTATAATATCGGCAGTAACATTGAAAATCTGGAATTAGTTTGTGTCTTCTGTTTGCTTTAGGAAGTCGTTTTATTTCTTCCCACATTTTTGTCTACTTTGTTTATGTGGGGTTTTTGTTCTCCAAGAATCATTGTCTTGTGAGAATATTTTTGTGAGTGATTTCACAATTGTGTTTGTTAAACAATTATTATTTTTTGTGAAATCTTTGTGGCCTTGAGGATAGGTCTACAAGTATTATCTTGTAGATTGTTTTTGGTAAACTTTGCATTCGGTTCCTTTTATATTACGTCTTCCGCTTTGTTGACCATTGTGATTCCCATTGTAGCTACATTCACAGCTACATTGGAAATTGCTTTGGTTTCTCTTGAGTATCCTAGCTATTGTGTTCTTTCAATTGGTATCAGAGCCTTCTCTTGACATCACTATGAGTTGATTCTGGTCATAGCCGTGATGGATTCTCAATATGAGAATGTCGTTCGTCCTCCTACTCTTACTAATGCAAATTATTCTATTTGGAAAGTCAAGATGCGCATCTTCATCAAATCTATTGATGAAAGAGTGTGGCTTGCTGTCCTGAATGGATGGAGTCCTCCTAAAACTACTGATTCTGATGGTGATGTCAAGATCACCAAAGAATCTGAATGGTCTAATGAAGATAGGAATACTGCGTCTTTTAATTCAAAAGCTTTGTCTGCTATTTATAAAGCTTTAGATCCTAATACCTTTAGGGTGATTGCCAACTATGAATCTGCTAAAGATGTTTGGGAGGCCCTTCAGACCTTGTGTGAAGGACCTGCTAGTACTCGCGCCTCTAAGTTAAGATTGCTCACCACACAATTTGAAAATACCAGAATGAATGAGTCTGAAGATATTATGTCTTATTATGGTAGACTTCTTGACATGTCAAATTCTGCTGTTGCTTTAGGAGATCCCATCACCAATGAACGTCTTGTTAGCAAGATGATGAGAACTTTGCCTGAAAGGTTTAATGTCAAAATATGTGCTATTGAGGAAGCACATGATATTGACAAGATGAGTTTTGAACGATTGGTTGGTATCCTTCAAAACTTTGAATTGAACCTAACTGATCAAATCAAACAAAAAGGCAAAGGGGCATCATCATCTATACCTATTGTGAAAAATATTGCTATGCCTGCTCCTATTCATATCTCATCTGACTTGCTTGAAATTCAAAAAGATATCGATGAGTCTGATTTTGGAGAAGAATCTATAGCTCTCTTTGACTACCAAATTTAGAAATTTTTTGAAAACTAAGAGTCAAAATAGAACTCCATCATCAAACTCCAAAAACAATTGTAAACCTGATTCTGGAAAATTTGCTCCCAATGAAAATTCTTTCCAAACTCCAGAAAAGCCTTTCACAAACCCCTTTGCTTCAAAGTCTTCTTACAATGGTAAGAACATTGATTCAATTCAATGTAGAGAGTGTCAAGGGTATGGTCATTATGCTAACCAATGTGCAAATACTCTAAGGAAAAAGGGTTTGAATTTTTCAGCAACTCTGAGTGATAGTGATGGAGAAGATCCAGGTGATCTTATCATTCTCACTGCTGTTTATGATTCTGAAACTGAAAGTGCGGGTTCTCCAGTCAATGTGACATCCAATGTAGCTACATCCGAAGTCACATCAGAAGATGCACGAAACAGGATGATCTCTCTTTTTAACTCCACAGCCCGGATGATGGTGGAGATTCGAGTCGACTTCTTTGGAAGGGTACAAAGAACTGTACAAGGATTGGGAGAAACAAGCTCACCAAGTTACATTGCTTGGTAAGGCAAACGAGCTGTTGAAAAAGGCCAATGAAGATCAGAAAGATTGCATTGTAAGGCTGGAAATCTTGCTAAGCAAAAAGGATGTTGAGATTGTAGGGTTAAAGGAGCAGCTCATTCAAGCAAATGAAACTATTGCTAGATGGAATTCAAGCCAACAAAAAATGGATGAAATATTTAATTCAGGTAACTCATCAAAGGCAGGTATCGGTTTTGTACCAAAAGTGTTTGTGAAAGAAGGAGAAGGAACATCTGAACCTAAACAGAATTTTCAAAACTCAGATTTCTTTGAAATGCCAAAATCAAGAAAGAAAAACTTTGTTTGCCACTTTTTCCATAAGCCTGGACATATACAACCTTTTTGTTTTCTGAAAAAGGCTATATATGAGGATGATGTAAGGCATGTTTTCTTGGTAAAAAATCAGATGCAACATCGAATGAAACAGCCAATGCAGCAACATTGGAAGTCATATTGGAAGTCTCATTCGAAGTCACATCAGAAATCTCATTCTCAGAAAAATCAACCTAAAGTTTTTAAGAAGATGTGGGTTCCCAAGGGTAGTAATGACAAAGGTAAGTCCAAGTATTGTGAACCATTTGACATATGTCCTGGTGCTAAATTGTCTGATGATGAGATGTGCAATGTAACCTTCACTTCTTTGAAATCTCATATAGCTTGAACATGGTACTTTGACAGTGGTTGCTCTAGACATATGACAGGTTCTGTTGAGAATTTGAAGGAATATGTGAGCATCAATGGTGGTTCAGTGACCTATGGAGGTGGTGCCAAAGGCAAGATAATTAGCAAAGGAACATTGAATGTTGAAGGTCTTCCAAATCTCACCAATGTTTATCATGTGGAAGGACTTAAAACAAATTTGATCAGTATAAGTCAATTGTGTGATGATGACCTTTAGGTAAGGCTTGATAAAAATTCTTGTGAAGTTTTTGATCAAACTAACAAATGTCTTCTGACAGGTACAAGGTCATCTGACAATTGTTATATGTTCAACAATAGCCAATCATGCCAAAAGGCTAGTCTTGATATTACAGATCTTTGGCATCAAAAACTTGGACATATGAGTTTTCGTAAGCTCCATGAGCTTGTGAAACATGATGCAGTGAAAGGGTTGCCAAACTTGGAAAAGAACTATACAAAGGTATGTGGTCCCTGTCAAAAAGGTAAGCAAACCAAGGCATCTCATCTTCCTATATCACAATGTTCCACATCTAGGTGTCTAGAGATGATTCATACTAATCTCATGGGTCCCATTGAGGTAGAAAGTTTAGGAAGGAAAAAATACACTTATGTTTGTGTGGATGACTTTTCTTGATACACTTGGGTGATTTTCTTGAGAGAAAAATCTGAAACCTTTGAGGCATTTAAAATCTGGTACACCCGTGTGATGAACTTGTATGATCTAAAGCTTATTAGAATTAGATCAGATCATGGCACGGAATATGAAAACTCATCCTTTTCTAACTATTGTGCCTCTAATGGCATCTCTCGTGAATTTTCTGCTCCCAAAACTCCACAACAAAATGGAGTGGTGGAAAGAAAGAATAGGACACTTCAAGAGATGGCAAGAGTTATGTTGACCTCAAAAAAATTGGCAAAAAGGTTTTGGGTTGAAGCCTTAAATACAACTTGTCACATTGGGAATATGGTTTTCTTGAGACCAGATAGTACAATGACACCTTATGAAATCTTTTTAGGAAAGAAACCAACCTTAAAATATTTTCATGTTTTTGGTTGTGTGTGCTACCTTCTCAATGATAGAGATCAACTTTCTAAGTTTGATTCTAAAAGTGACAAGTGTGTCTTCATGGGTTATTCTACTAATAGTCGTGCTTACAGAGTCTTTAATCTCAGGACTAAGACTATTATGGAATCTATGAACATTGTCTTTGATTATCTAACGGATCTTGGCCATAAAACTATTGAAGAAGATGTTTCAGGAATTCTTGATTTTGGAGATAACGATCCAGAACCAGCATCTGAATCCAGTGAACCAATAGCTGAACAAGCCTAATCTGCAGATTCAGGATGTAAAGATGATGTGATTCAGAATGTGTCACCCAATGTGATTCCGAATGTAGCTACATCGGAAGTCACATTGGACAAAAACTTGGCGTGTCGAAACCGATTCGAAACAGTGCGGATAATCAGTTTGGTGATCGAGGATATGACATACCAAGCAAAATTTAGAAAATACATCCCTCTTCTCAAATCATAGGTAATGTTCAGGATGGTGTATCAACTAGAATGAAAGGTAAAGTGGATTACAAAAAACTTGCTTGCATGTCTACACTTGAATTTGATGAAATTCATGCATCTTGTTTTGTATCCACTATTGAACCCAAAAATGTGCATGAAGCTCTTAAAGATGAATGTTGGATAAATGTCATGCAAGAAGAACTAGATCAATTTACTAAAAACGATGTTTGGTATCTTGTTCCTAGACCCACTTCTATAAATGTTATTGGAACAAAATGGATTTTCAAAAACAAAACAAATGAAGTGGGAGAGATAATAAGAAACAAAGCTAGACTTGTGGCTCAAGGGTATACACAGGTTGGGGGGTGGATTTTGATGAAACCTTTGCTCACAGCCGTATTGAGTCCATTCGTCTGCGCTTGCTATTGCATGCTTTCTTGATATAACTCTTCAACAAATGGATGTGAAGAGTGCTTTCTTAAATGGCATCCTTGAAGAAGAAGTTTTTGTTGAGCAACTAAAAGGTTTTGAGGACCCCCATAAACCCAGTCATGTGTTTAAGCTAAAAAAGGCCTTGTATGGTCTCAAACAAGCTCCTAGAGCTTGGTATGGGAGACTTACAGACCATCTTTTGAAAAGTGGGTTTAGAAGGGGAGAGGTGGATAAAACTCTTTTTATTCAAAATCAAGACAAACACATTTTGATAGCACAAATTTATGTTGATGACATTGTGTTTGGATCCACCTCCAAGTCATTAGAAAAAGAATTTGTCAATTGCATGACTTCCACTTTTGAGATGAGTATGGTAGGGGAGTTGACTTATTTTTTAGGAATTCAAATAAAACAACTACATGAAGGGATGTTCATATCTCAAGCCAAGTATGCTCTTAACTTGGTGAAGAAATTCAATCTTGAGAATGGAAAACAAAAGAAAACCCCTATGGGTACATCCAATAAACTCAATAAGGATGAAAAATCTAAAAGTGTTGACCATACATTATATAGGAGTATGATTGAAAGTCTGTTGTATTTGACTGCCACCCGTCCAGACATCATGTATAGTGTGTGTTTGTGTGCTAGGTATCAAGCAAACCCTAAAGTCTCCCACTTGAAAGCTGTGAAAAGAATAATTAGGTATGTTGGTGAGACTTGTGCCATGGGTTTGTGGTACACAAAACACACTAACACCAATCTTGTTGGTTTTAGTGATGCTGATTAGGCTGGTAGTGTTGATGATATGAGAAGCACCTCAGGTGGATGTTTTTATTTGGGAAACAACTTGATTTCATGGTTTAGTAAAAAACAAAACTGTGTTGCCCTATCAACAACTGAATCTGAGTATATAGATGCTGGTAGTGGGTGTACACAACTTTTATGGATGAATCAAATGATCAAGGATTATGGTTTACACAACAATGTATTAACCATGTATTGTGACAACACCAGTGCCATAAGTATAGCTAAAAATCATGTTCAACACTCTAGAACTAAGCACATTGATATAAGACACCATTTTATTAGAGACTTGGTTGAACAAGGCATTGTTTGCATTGAACATGTGGGAACTGAAAATCAATTGGCTGATATTTTCACTAAGAGTCTAGATTTTGAGAGATTTATAAATCTTAGGAAATCTCTCGGTATGTGTGCCATGTGACCCCTCACTTCTATTTATATAAAAAAAATTAGGCATCTTGTTTTTTTAGGAGGGCACACTAGTTTCATTTTTTATGTTTTAGTACCTTTGTTTGTTGACCTGGATATGCATTCAATATCTGTTGTGATTTTCTTGTTCTGATTCTCCTCACCAACTCCCTAAAAGGCTTAATGAACTAAAAAATCTTAAGTCCACAAAGGAAAGAGCTACCTTTTGAAATTTTTGGGATGCTGCAATTTGTCAAAGTACTATGGAGCTTAAGCTCTCATGGGTTAATCTTGAGAAAATTGACTCCCTTTAATTGAAAAAGTGTGAAAGCTACCTAACGGAAAAGAGCTACCTATGAACAAGGTTGTGGCATCTTTCTTTTGGAACTATGAATCCTTGGATTACATGGGTTGATCAATAAGTAAAGTTGCTACCCTTGGTAAATAGTGTGAAAGGTTCCTAGTGGCTTGTGTTGAATATGCTTGAAATAAAGTAAAGCTATTCTCCTAGGGAAATAAAGTACCTATGGTTTTATGGGAGTTATGTGTTGATTTGGTGAGCAAAAGATGAGAAATTGTACATAAAATCACAACTTTGGCGAATGTGTCTTCCAATGCAGCTACATTGGGAACTACATTCAGATGATCTAGACATATCACATGTGTGTGACTGCATTGTTTCTCTTGTTTTTCTGCACATGTTAGGCATATTATCTAGGACATATTTAGTGTTGATCATATCAGCCTCTTGATGTTTTTGCTTCCATATCAGATTAGTGCAATCTCTATTCTAATGTTCACCATGTTGACATTTATGTGGTTGTCTAATCTGTGTGTTGATCATGAGGCCCTGAACTAGATTATGTTTACTGTTATTGACAGGTTGGTGGTGTATCAATTTTGGTTAATTAAGTGTTGAGTATCCTCAAAATACTTGATTAATTTTGAAAAATTCAAAATTTTGAAATCTGAATTTAGTTGTTATTCCCTCATCTTTAATTCTCCACCTATTTCTCATGTCAATAACAATAAATTTTTATCTCTCCATTGTGATTGGTTAATATTTGATTTTTCATCTAAATTTGAATTTTGATTAGTTGTTAAGGCTTCTCCCATTCCATGTAATTAAGAGATTAACGGCTAATTGTCATTAGTGGTGGTATTAGTGTTGTTTCTCAGGAAAGAAGAAATTACTTCTCCCAGAAGCTTGCTCATCCTTCAAAATCCGGCAGAGTGTTTCTTGCAGATCCTCTTCTTCGAAATCCTTCTTCTATCTCCATCCATTCTTGTTTTTCTCTTCAATTACCCATGGCTTCTACATCATCTTCAGCATCTGAGAACCCTAAACAAGATCAATCAACAAATGTAGCTTCTGATGAAGCTACATCGACCCCTCTTTCTTCTCCAGAAAATCCCAATACAGCCCTGGTCATTGCTCAGCCGTTGCCTGAACCTCTGACAGTCATTCTTCCTGGCGAGAAAGGAACGCCATTGATGTGGACAATCCAGGTGATTTGTCAGGGTTACCCCAAATTGGTAACCCTAGCACGCGAAAATCGAAGAGGCTTAGGGGAATTCCCTCCAATTTCTAAAATCCATCTATGGGGGATGTTATTTCGGCCAAGAAACACAAAGTGGTTCCTGGAATCTTTGAAGAATCAGTGGCCATTGACAGCGACTCCGATGACGATGACTTTGTTCCTAAAACAGGGCCAACCCCAGTTGTTCAAGAAACAGTTTCTCAACCTGCTTCTCCAGTTATTGCTCCATTCGAAGAGGAAGCTGGAGATGATGATTATCCTATTCCATCTCCTCGAGTTGTCTTTTAGACGGATTCTTCGACTCAAGCAAAAAATCCTCTGACATTGAAGCTGGCTCACCTCAACATCCAACGCTGAAATTAATTTCTCAGATGAAGAAAGGACTCTGGCAGATTACTTGGTCCAATTAAAGTCAGTGGCTTCTCCCAAGTCTCATCCGTCTTCACAGCCACCTACAGAAGAATTGCCCCAACAATCCATCTCATCCGAATTCGATGATAGTTCGGACAAGAATTTTGAAAGCAAAGAGGCTACGCCTGCTGCTAGTGAAGATTCTGAGGAGGCTCCACTACAGTTCACCCGAAGTCGTGCATCTTGTGTGAATGTAGCTACCAATGTAGCTACATCCAAAATTTCTAAGGCTTCTGTATCTGTGGCTGCCTCGTTTGGTAAACCTTTCTCGTCTAAATTTATTTCAAAAGCTGCATCTGTCCGCTATAATACTTCTCAAAAAATTGTGGATGAAAGGGTTATACCCTCGTTGAGTTGTCTGAACAAAACCTGACTCAATTCTTCTCTGATAGAGGTCTTCTAGGAACTCTCTCATCTGCCTCCCCTTACTTTAGAGACCTCATATATGAATTTTATGCAAATCTTGAAAAGCGTATCTCCTCAGTTTCTGATGCTAGATTTGAAAAGGTTTTTGTGAGAGGAAAATGGTATTTGTTTTCATCTTCAATCATCAATGATATGTTCAAAACACATGTGTTTCGTCCTTTTGCTATGAATTCAAATTTAAATCTGTGTGCCTTGGAACTGACTGGTGGAACCTTGAACAAGTGGCCTGGGAAAGGATCCTCTATCAGCACATCCCAGTTGTCTTCCCTCTATGCACTCATGCATAAAATATGCTGTGCTAATTGGTCACCCACCACTAACACAAACACTCTCACTGAAAGAGCATGCTAGGGTTCTGTATCAAATTGACACAAATAAACCCTTTGACTTTGGAGATTTTGCTTTTAAAAAGATCACCTCTCTTGCTGAATCTGAGGGTGATAAAAGGTCTTTGATTTTTCCTTCCCTTATCTACAAAATCTTAGTATCTCAAAGCTACTCACCTGTTGCTGGAACTAGGCTTACTCCCATTCTTGATCCTTTGCATATTTCTGCCAAACTTCTAAGAGGAGATAGAGTTGTGAATCTGCCTCTTGTTCATCCCTATGTTCCAGTCTCTACAATCCCTCCTGCTTCAGTTCCTGGTCCATCCCATTCCCAACCATTTGTTCCTCCTTTTGTCAATGCTACTTCTAATGTAGCTTCATCAGATATCTCAGCTCATCCTTCTACACCTATTTCCATTGCTTTTATTTCTGAACAGTTGAACATGGTAAACTCTCAACTAGCCATTCTGGAATCTCAAACTGCCCTTCTTAAATCTTTGGCTGCTCAATTTTCTGCTTGGTTGGCCTTGCATTCTGGCCAAATAGGGGGTGGTGTAAGTGTAAGT
The DNA here is from genome assembly GCA_013146195.2 of Codonopsis lanceolata. Classification (NCBI taxonomy): domain Eukaryota; kingdom Viridiplantae; phylum Streptophyta; class Magnoliopsida; order Asterales; family Campanulaceae; genus Codonopsis; species Codonopsis lanceolata. Next base: position 76,771 of record JABEVN020000045.1, read on the forward strand.
GTTCCAGTTGTTCCAGTTCCTGCTTCAAGTGCTACTGCTGTTCATGATGTTCTTGATTTTCTACTCCTACTGTTGTTGAATCTGTTGCTGCAACTGTTGCTGAAACTGAATAAAGAATGTTGCTGAAGTTTATTCTTGTGGTTGATCTGAATTATGTGTGGTTTAATATTTGGTTTGTTTGTGGTTGGTTGTATCAAAACAATGCTTCATTTTTGGGTCTGTAATATCTTCTTAAACTGATTTGGTCTGTAACTCCTTAAACTGATTTGGTCTGTAACTCCTTAAACTGCTTGGTTGGTTATGGTTCTCACAACTTGGTTTCCATTATTTCTGATTAGTGCATGTGTTCAGGGGGTGAGTTGTTTGGTTTTGTCTCTCTAACATTTGCAGGTTGTAATGGAACACTTATCATTGGATTTGACCAGAAATGCTCAACAAAGGGGGTGATTGCAAGGGTAAAATAGGCCATGCCTATTTTTACTTGTTTCCCCTTTCATGGTCAAAATATTATTTTTGTTAAGTTTGTGGTAATTTAGGATTTAATATATTTTATTAGATTTAGTTGTGATATATTTGGAATCACAATCTTTTATTAGATTATGGTACATCTCTTTTTGGTAACTAAATCTTAGTATAAATCCAAGTCAAACCGTGATTCTTGAGCTCTTTGATATTTGGTAATAAAATCCTATTGAATTGGTAAGTTGTAAGTGTTTCCTTAATACTAATCCTTTTCCTTGTAGTAGATGGATTGCTTTTGTGTGTGTGTAGGTCTTCGCAAAGCTGTATAAAAGGAGCCAGGATACAGGTTTTGTACAGAGCTTGAGAGTGAGAAAAAAGGCCATAAAGCCGTGATCAGAAGAGAGGAGTTTAGAAGCTGTTTCCAGTCCTGAAGTTCCAGCAGTTTGGTTGAAGCTGTTAATGTTATAACATCGGCAGTAACATTGAAAATCTGGAATTAGTTTGTGTCTTCCTGTTTCAGTTTTAGGAAGCTGTTTCTATTTCTTCCCACGTTTTTGTCTACTTTGTTTATGTGGGGTTTTTGTTCTCCAAGATTCATTGTCTTGTGAGAATATTTTTGTGAGTGATTTCACAATTGTGTTTGTTAAACAATTATTATTTTTAGTGAAATCTTTGTGGCCTTGAGGCTAGGTCTACAAGTATTATCTTGTAGATTGTTTTTGGTAAACTTTTGCATTCAGTTCACTGTTTTATATTCTGTCTTCCGCTGCTTTGTTGACCATTGTGATTCCCATTGTAGCTACATTCACAGCTACATTGGAAATTGCTTTTGGTTTCTCTTGAGTATCCTAGCTATTGTGTTCTTTCAGAGTTTTGTACATCTGAGAAAGTTTTATTCATGGTGTCAATCGACGAGTACTTCTGTCACATGAATAAATTTCTCATATTCAAGCAAGGAATCATCATATAAATTGTCTAACACAAGAATTTTTTTGAAAACAAAATAGTTTTTCAAAGTAAACAAGTTTTCAAAAATATTTCTCATGAAATCCTTGTCAAAAGAGTTTTTGAAATAAGAGGGAAAAAAACATTTTCTTTTGACATGCATTTGTAGTGAGCAATCGAGGATCAAACTTTCAGGTGGTTAGACCTGACATGTAACTTACAGAGCTTGGCTATGATACCAAATGTTGGTCCACAATATTGCTCAAATAGGTTAGAGGGGCGGGGGGGGGGGGTGAATAGCCTATTATGCCAATTTAAAACTTTTCTTCTTGTATTCATAAAGTGTAGGTTTTAAAGGCATGAACAGTCAGTATATCGAGCATGTCTGCTGGTAACAAGGAACAACAGACTTTCTCTACTAGTGAACTGCAAGTAAATCAAAAGCCTGTTTGAAAGAGTTTAAGCAGCGGATATAGTAAGACTTAAATTTAGATAGAAGTCTTAAGTGACTGTACACGAATATATGTTCAGAACAACAACACACTTAATCCTTCTTCCAAATCCAGATTTAGGAAGTCATGAGAGATTAGCTTTTCAAAGGATTAATTAATTTATAAAAGCTCATAGAGAGGTAAAGACTGAATAATGAAAGATAAATCATTTGAAAGAACTTCTAAATTTATTCAAAGATAAATTATAGAATACATCAACCTAGACTCTATGTAAAATTTCTGTCCTCGTCATTCCAAGTCTTAATCTTTACTTAATCATTCATAGACAAATTCTTAAGTAAAGAAAGCAATAAGAGACGACAACAAGGAACAGATATGAGAAAACGATTTTCAAGGTTGTTCAGATAAAAATTATCTGAACAAATGAGTGCAGAGCACTCGACCTTCTATGATGATCAATTATTGCACAATCAACATCATTTGTAATGAAGTACAAATCTGAAGATATGAATGCAATGTATACAAACAGCTCTTCATCTTCCTTGGGCTCCATCTGAAATCTATCTTCAAATCGATCCAAGAGCTTGACCTCTAACCTTTAGGAATAATATCCTGAAGCTCTGCTAGAGGTTGAGTTCTTCGAAGAAGAATGAAAAACTCAAATCAAGAACTGGGTTCTTGACCAAGACACCGATCTCTGTCTATTGAATTTTTTGATCTCTCTCTTCTTCTCCAATTCTTTTCTTCTTAGCAATCCACAGAGTGTGTTTTACTAAGGTCTGGTTTTGCTCACTGCAATCTTCAGTGGATATCTGAGATGCGTTGGTGAAGACAATCTCTTGTAGATCTCACAGTTTTGTCGAACTGGTTCTTGTTGTAGATGTCTTTGAATCACTTTGATGATCCGATGTGTGTTCTCTTATGTTTGAAGAAGAAGGGGGATTTCTTTTATAGACCGGGGTCAATTTGATCGTTGAGAGATGAAGATGGATTTTCTTTCCGTTTGAAATAATGTCGTTGTTGAAGACAGTCAGATAGAGATGTTGTTCACGAGATCTTTGACTATTGGGTAAAAGCTTTGTCCTGCAGATCCTGGAACTGGTTGCCCTTCAGACTGTATTGATTAGTCTTTGAAAAGTAGGTCTGAATCATAATGCACTGTCAGGTGGTCTGTCCAATAAAGTAGATTCTTTTGACTTTTCCAAACCACGTGAGTGAGTGAGAGTCTTGCAGCATCAGAGATGTCAGGCTTCATAAAGATTTGAATGGCTTTTGAGGCTTGGACATTTTTGTCTTGTCTTGATCTACTGCAGTCTTGTCTCTTTGTAGCACGTGTAGAACCAAGTCTACTTGTGAGATGTTTAGTCTAGAGGAGTGAGTCTTCTGCAAGAGAGAATTGCTGGCTGCTGGTATAAACAATCAAACCGTAGCATGTTTGCTGGTGGCGAGTTTTCAAGGTATTCTTTGGTGCATATGACAAGTCTACTAGTGACGAGTCTTTTGAAGTGCTTTGACGCTACAACAAGTCTGCTAGTGCTGGTGCTGGTGCATATGAATTGCTAGTCTATTAATCATCATTATGAAGTTAGGATTTGATCATGACAAACCTAATCTAAGACCTATGTGATGTCAAACAAGTTGCCACACTAATCGGTACACAGACCTTTAGCCATTTGTTATGACACACAGTAATGTGAACAATCAAATCAAAATATTCGAAATATGCACGAAAATAATTTACTTATCAACAAGCATATTCCAACATCTTCACTATGTAGTCTTACTAAAAATGATCATTCTTTGATTTCTTTCATAGGGTCAATGTTGGAGGCAAAATATCCTCATTTATATTGGACACCGTGTGCTGCCCATTGCTTGGACTTGATTTTGGAAGATTTGTTTAAAATACCAAGTATCAAGTCAGTCTTTAAAAAGGCTATCAAGTTGAACAACTAAATCTATAGTCGCTTTGGGGTAGTGAATATGATGAGGAAATTCACTAAGCTTGAGCATGTAAGACCCGCAACAACTCGATTTGCCACAGCTTTCCTTACTCTTTCAAGGATTAAATTCATAAAGAAAAGCTTAAAGGCAATGTTCACCTAAGATGTGTGGAATCGATACTATGAAGGTTGCCGGTCCTCTTGTCAAGGTTCTTCGACTTGTTAATGGTGAGAAAAAACCTGCGATGGGATATCTCTATGAGGCTATGAATAGACCAAAGGAGTTGATTGCAATTTTTTTTGATAACATTGAAGAGAGATACAATGATTATTATCGAATCATTGATCGGAGGTGGGAAGATCAACTTCACCGGCCTTTACATGTAGTAGGTTATTACTTGAACCCTGAATTTTACTACACAATTCCAAACATCGAGAATGATGTGGATGTTACAGAAGGGCTCCTGAAATGTATTGATAGATTAGTGCATGAGGCTGACATACAAGATAAAATCAGCCAGGAGTTGAGTGCTTATAGGAATGCAGATCGCCATTTTGGGATGTCGATGACTGTAAGACAAAGAGATAAAATGTCAACATGTAATTTAACTATAATTACACATTGATAATTTTATATATTTAATGTGAAATAATGACTAATGAGAATAAATACTCTGATGTGACAAAAATCTAGATTTAGCCATCTAATTGATACGTAGGATATCTGAGTTTGATTGTATGTAGAGCTGTCAAATAGGGCAAAAGCCCGCGGGCATGCCCGCCCCGCCACCTATTAGGGGCAGGTTGGGCTGGTGTATTCAATACCCGTAGGATGCGGGCTTTTCGGGCTTTGCCCATGCGGGCCGCGGGCTTTCGCGAGTCGGGGCGGGGCGGGCCGTGGGCAGCATATTCTGAACTTGTATTATAATTTGTAAGTTACTAATTACTATTGGTCTATTACTAAGTTATAAGTTATAACTTATAACTTATATGAGTTAGCCCAGGCCCATTTGGCCATTCCCGAATCATCTGTTGAGTAGTTGACTGTTGAGGGTTTGGGCATTTAGGGCACTAAGGGTTAGGTTACGTTAGGGTGAAGAACTGAAGACTCTCACTCTCTGACTTATCTCATTCTCATCTCATTTGTCTTCTCTCTCTGTCTGTTGGTTGAAGACTCTTCAAGATTTTTCACGCTTTGTCCCTTCAGCGACTCATTCCGGGACCTTTATCGTTAATGTCTTCGTTAAGGGTTGCATCAGACCTCCATTTCTACTTTTCATTCTTCTATTTAGTTCAATTTTAATGCAACTCTATGATTGGTAAGTAGTAGTTTCCATCCAACTTCAAATACACTAGTAGTTGTTCTATAATACAAGATAATAATTGGGGATCTTCTTGGTGATTTAGGTTAAGCTTTGTTCAAAATGGTGGCATTGGTGTATAATTTTATTGGTATGATAATTGGTGGTATGGGTATATTGGTATAATTTGTGGTATATGTATATTGGTATATGACTGGAGTCTGAATTTTTGCCTAATTGGTGTATATTGGTATTTTTGCCTAGTTGGTGTATATTGGTAAATAAACTCATTTTTTGCGGACTTGCCCGTTTTGCCCGCGACCCTACGCGGGGCGGTTTGGGCTAAGAGTTTTCAGGACCGTTATGTTCGCGGGCTTTTCAGGCCTGCGGGTAAACCCGACCCGCAGGCCTGTTTTGATAGCTCTAATTGTATGGATTGATCTGTTTCTTTGAACCTGTCTATGAATACGAAAACACCTTAAGGGGAATGCCAGGCTTGACCTCGCGAAACTACTCCAGCGTGAGAGTAAATATCGTGTGAGTCAAAAGAAAATTTGATAGAGGTTTGAGGTTCAAGAAAGTGTATGTACCTTGTTTAGGATTTATGAAGGGGTATTTATAGGCTCCCAATGTCATAGAAACCATCTAGGATTCCCTTCCATAGTTACCTAGTAGATTGAAGAGGAAACTCCTAAATTATAAGCGTGATAGGCAGCTAACCGCGAGAATGTCGGAGTAGATAACACAAGTGTCCTGCTCGGATAAGGAAACCTTCGACCTATTTTGGAAAGCAAGTCTCTTAAATTCCTTTGTTTGATACTTGCCCGAGCAAGCACGACTCTATCCGACTATGTGATGCAAGTCTAACGATGATAAGTGTGATTCCTGGGCATGGCCCCCTAGTTGGGCAGGCATGGCCTATGCTCAGCCAGGTTTAGACAAAATTTATCTTGGTCTCTGTTCGGTACCTTGCTAGCTCTGCCCGCTAGGCAAGTAGGTCTCACGCTAATCGAGCTCGTGACTGACATGTGGTGATTGCTTGTGATCGGGTTTGGGTCGGGCACATCATACTCCCTCCGTTCTGAGCAAAAAAATTACTATTCTATTTTAGGACATTTTAGTTAAAGAGTCAACTTTTAAAAATTAAGACATAAAAGTGTTATTTTATTATAATAAACTACTAAAAATATTTTTTCCTTAAAAAAATTAATTTTTAACCCGGGATTCTTTGCTCGGAGGGAGTAGTTGTTATTGCTGTACCATGTAAAAATACATAATTTACCAACCGAGTAAAATCAGGCTATCAAACACATCTAAGGCAAGGTTTCATGAAGAGATAGATTCCGACTTAATCGCTTAAAAGTTAGAAGAATTGTGAACATTGTATAAAAAAGGGACTTTAAAAAGGAAAGACTTTTAATTTGGGAGGGAAGGAGTAATCTCTTATCTTGCATCTTAAATTGAGTGTTATTTTTTCAAAAGACTGACCCTAAACGTAACACTATTTAATATATAAAATAATTTAAATACTCATTTTAATATTTAATAGATACTTATTTTTGATACAAACTAACGGATGTTTTATAAAACATTCGCTAAACACTATCGGATGTTTTATAAAACATCCATTAGTGTGTATCATGTTTTATAAAACATCCGCTAGTTTGTAGCGGTTGTTTTGCCCGAAATCGAAAAAAAATGCAAGTCAACAGTTTTATGTTCGTAATTGAAAAAAAAAATAAACCGAATCAAAATCAATCTAATTCACATGCGATATCATGTGAATTAACAATGAAAATCGAATCAACAATGACACGTAATCAAAATTACGTGAAGTGGGAGGGAAGGAGGAGGTAGTATAGTTTAAATGTAAAAAGGAGTAGTGAAGTAAGTTTACCTTTTAAATGATGTTACGTTTAGAAATTTTAGTGTTATGTTTAGGTGTTCTGTTTTCAAAATTACTCTATAATATTGGGGCTCATTACTCAATAATAAAAAGTCTCATTTCTCTAATAAAAAGTCTTACATTTGACTTTTTAAAATCAACCTTATTAAACTTTGACCAAAAAGATTCATGGGGTGTGTATGATATGGAGGTTTTGGGGTTGGTTTTTGGGTTTTGAATACTTTATCGGTCCCTATATTATTGATTTGGTGGACTTGACGTACGGTTTGAGAAAACATATTTAACTGAATTATTAATATTAGTTGGATGTGTAGTTTACTTTAAAGTTTATATGTCTGTGGCTCATAATTAAAGTATAATGAAAAAGTAATGGTAAAATGATAAAAATATTGTTCTAAAATAGAAAATTTCAAACAAGATAATTATTTTAAAACGAACGAAAAAGAAAAGAAGAACAATAATTTAGAAACGGATGGAGTATTTGTTTGTATTGATTGCAAAAATAAAAGTAAAAGAGCAATAGTGAGAAGTTGGTAGGACTAGAGAGAGAGAGATCAAAGACAAAATTCTTAAAATCTTGGAGAGAGAACACAATCATAAAAATTTGTTTCTTCTTACTAAATTCCAAAAAATGTTATTGATAATATTCTTATTATTACATCAATGATTGAGATTTTATTACCCATGATATAACAAATACTCCCTCCGTTCCTAAATTATCGTCCTAGTTGATCTGACGTATGAATTAAGAAAAAATAATTAACTTGATTATTTTTATTGGTTTATAATGTGTAATTTTTTTAAAGTTTATATGTATATAGTTAATAATTAAAATATGGTGAAAATATAAGGAAACGACACTTATTTTGAAATAAAAGCAGTATTCTATTATTTCCGTGTCAATCAAAAAATCCTCTATTTAATTTAATTTTTTTTACTAAAAAACACAATCTTCCTATCTTCTCACCCTTACATGAATCCAGAATCCTTCAAATGTAGCTTACTAAATGGAGCAGTAGATGGACAAATGGCTCAAAGTCAATGGTAAGGCTGCTTTTGGGAAAATATATTAACCGAATAAGAAATATGGAGAGGCTGTTGTCACTACAAAATTAACTTATCCACTCCAGATATGAAAATTAAAGCTTGTATAGACAAAACTAGATTTCGTACGTACTCGAGCATGGAGATCATCAGTAAAACCGTAAAATAGGATCTTAGTAAAATAATAATAAATATCTAGTAAAATTATAAAATAGTAAATCTTAATTATGACACATGCTTTAATTACCACCGTAAAATCTTAATAATTGTTGCAAGAATTAATTATATTGGTAAAAATGAATTAACTTTTTTATATTTAATCCTGACCATTAGATATGTTTGGTAAAAATAAATCCTAACCAATGATTAATACTAAGCAAAATTATAATATAAATGATCATTTATCCCATAAATGTCATGATTCATGAATTACAATGCTAGCATATACTTTATTTTGTAAATTTCACAAATACAAAAATTAACGTATACATTATGCTATTTTCATAATAATCTTAGATTTTATTTTAGGAATAAAAGTTCATGCTTGAAAAATTAACGTATACATTATTTCAAGACACTAACCAAACAAAAAAATTAGGGGCAATTGTGGACCGGTCCCTTTTTCATAATTTGAAATCACTCCAGTCCACCCATCTTTTTTGCACACCAGAAAAGGACACTTTTGAGATAAAAGACGGAAATATCATTAATGAGACAATAACGCGTGCGCTGGATCAAACTAGGCATTGGGATTCATCCGAATGCCCCAAACACGTGGGAGGGATCACGGTAGGCATCGGGATTCATTTCGATGCCTCAAATTAGGCATCGGATGCATCCCGATGCCCAAGTAAAAGATATGTCACAGTGTTGGATCAAAGTAGGAATCAGGATGCATCTCGATGCCAAGGCATCGAGATAACGTTAGGCATCACGATGCCCCGTTTAGGATTTTGTTTATAAGAGCATGCGCAACTGTGTACACAAGGCATCCCTATGCCTATGGCTAGGCATCACGATGCCCAAGTAAAAGGCATCGAAAACTGGAGTTGGGCATCGCAAAACTGAAGTTGGGCCATTATATTGCAATCCAATTTTCATTTTTTTAGGAGCCCACGAGGGGCGTTGCCCCCTCGACTCCCGCGATCTGACCGGCAAGTCGAACCTCATTTCATTGTGGCAACATACATGGTTGGCAAACAATTTAGATACAACAAAATTTGTCCAAAAAACTAATAAGTTTCTTCTCAAACATTTCATCGAACAATATAATGCATATCAACACACATACAAAGCCGACTATTATTAATTTCCTTTTCATTCTCTTTCTCAAAAAAACGATGACAACGTTTTTATCTCCATTGTTGAAGGAAAAAAAAAGAAGGAAAAAAGTATTTTCAACTCCATTGATGATAACGATTTCCATACCTTGACCTCAGTCAGGTCGTTGCTTGGTCTGACGATGGAGCTAATATCTCTCTATTCTATTTGACAGACTTTTCCCTTTTTTTCGTTGGACTGACTGTAGAAAAGTGCTTTAATATGCCATCTATTCCCTATTTAAAGTCTATGGATGATGTTGGTGCACATACATAGTGTGTACTAGTGTGTGACTATCTTATAAATTGAACACAATTCTCACACCTACCCAATGTGAGATGAGGTATTACAGGCTTAACAATCTACAAAGAGATCTATAAACAAATCAAAGATTTTGAAAGTATAAAAGGTTTTTAATATTATAATAGGTTTTAAAAGTATAAAGAGTTCAACAAGTTATAATCTAAAGCATTTAAATAGTTGAACAAGTTATCAACAAGCGGAAAAACAATAGACTGTAATGAATAATTACAAAGAAAAAAAAAGCAAACACAATGAGAGATTATTCGATTATACGGTATGAAACGAAAATAATTTAATGAAGAAGGACTTATCGTTACGAGTGAATCACTTGAATAATCAGACTAGCCTTGAAGGAGATTAGCCCTCGTACCTGCTCGTGCAATTAGTCGAGACGACCATGAACCTTCCAGGATAAGACACCACCAAGGCCCAAACTCTCTTGGACAACTTTTTCGGCCTTCTGCAATCACTACTCCGGTCGCCACTGAGAGAGAGAGAGAGAGAGCAACAATGGTTTTTCTTCTCGACTTCAGCTTTTCTGTTCAGTATATGGAAGCAAGCCAAAGAACCGAGAGACAGAGAGATTGTATTCAAGAGGAAATCAGTCAGATCCAATAGAGAGAAAAAGCCAACATTATATGGTAAGTCAATCACCCCAAAATTATACCTAGGAGCGTTTTTAATCTTGAGTGTAATTACTAGCAACTAGTTTTTGCACTCGTCCGTTAAAAGCACGATATATATATTTTAAAATTAAACTATATATAAACAAAATGAATTGAAAAAACAAAATTAGAAGATGAACACATATCTTGAAATGAAAATCGATCAACACGTATTATGAAATGAAAATCGAATTATTTTGAATTTTTACAAATCAAAATTGCTTCAATCCTTTCGTGATTTTGCAAGTTTGTTTTACTGTTTGCATCGTCTTGTTGCACCTTGTGTATCAATGTTCTGGATATAATGAAATATGATTAAAATGATATCATGTACTTTGGTACTTGTAAATCATTGTGTGTTGTATATGAATCATCTGACATATATATATATACTAAATAGCTGGTAAAAGATGTTATTAATTATTACGATGCATGAATATACATCAATATTTCAACATTTGAAATCATAATAGGATAATTATCTCTTATTTCACATGTTCAATTTATTAATAAACATGATATTTTTATATTATAGTATTACGTAGTTATTTGAAGAGTTATTTGTCATTTATGTGTCTCTATATACACATAAGAATATTGTAAGGGTAAAATAGGCATAACCTATTTTTGTCTTGTTTCACCTTTCTTGGTCAAAATAGGATTTTTGATAAGTTTGTGTTAATTTAGGACTTAGTATATTTTATTAGATTTAGTTTAGTTATTTTTGGTAGCATAATCTTTTTGTAGATTTCTAGTGCACATATTTGGTAACAAAATCTTAGCATAAATCCTAGTCTAACCATGATTCTTGACCACTTTCATATTTGGTAATTAAATCTCATCCTAGTCAAACCATGATTCTTGACCATATTCATATATGGTAACAAAATCCCATTAGTTTGGTAAGTGGTTGATTTTTTCCTTAAAAACTAATCCTTTTCCTTGTAGTAGAAGGAATTTGTTTTTGGGTGTGTGTAGGAGGCATACTATATATTCAGGAGCTGGGATTCGGGGTTTTCTTCTGAGCTCCGAAAGTGAACAAAAACCATTGAGGGTGTGAGCTGATCCAAGGAGTTTCTGCGGCAGGTTTTGAAGTGCCGAAGTTCGGCCGATCCGAATGTGTTATCCATTGTTGCAACATCGGCGATAACATCGAAGTGGCTTGTTTGTGCTTCTGTTTTGTTTAAAGGAAGCTGATTTTGTTTCTTCCCACGTTTGGTTTAATTGTTTATGTGGGGTTTTTGTTCTCCAAGATTCATTATCTTGTGAGAATATTTTTTGTGTGATTTCACATAGTTTTTTTGTAAAACGATTCATCATTTTTAGTGAAATCTTTTTGGCCATGAGGCTAGATGTACAAGTATAGACTTGTAGATTGTTTGGTAAATTTTTGTGATTAATTTCGTGCTTTATTTTAAAGTCTTCCGCTGTTTTGTTATTTTTCTGTCTATTGTGACTTTTCAATTGTAGCTTTTTCACAAGCTACGTTAAATATTTGAGAATCCTAGCTACTCGCGTTCTTTCAATTGGTATCAGAGCCTCCTCTTGACATCACTAAGAGAAGATTCTGGTTGTAGCCATGATGGATTCTCAATATGAGAATTTTGTTTGTCCTAATACTTTGAAAAAGAAAGGTTTGTATAATGATTTTCGTTGCTTTAACTCTTCGTCTTAAGATGGTGCGAATTAGAATCGGATCGATGGATGCTTATAAGGAGTTGTACAATGATTGAGAAAAGAGGGTTCATCAAGTTAAGTTACTTAAAAGGCAAATGACTTGTTAAAGAAGGCTAATGAAGAACAGAAGGAGTGTATTACAAGGATGGAGAGTCTGTTGACCAAGAAGGATGTGGAGATTGAAGATCTGAAAGAAAAACTCATCCAAGCCAATGAAACCATGGCTAAATGGAACTCAAGTCAACAAAAAATGGATGAGATGCTCAATTCAGGTAAATCATCTAAGTCAGGTATTGGTTTTGTACCAAAAATATTTGTGAGAGAAGGTGAAGGTACATCTGATCCTAAACAACCTTCACAAAATTTTCATAATCTAGACTTCTTTGAAAAACCCAAATTAAGAAAGAACAAATTTGTGTGTCATTTTTGTCATAAGCCTGGTCATATTCAACTATTCGTTATCTTAAAGCGGCTATATACGAGGATGATGTTAGGCATGCTTTCTTGGCAAAAATCGGATGCAACATCGAGATAAACGAATGCAACGAATGCGGCAACATTGGAAGTCACATTGGAAGTCTCATTCGAAGTCTTATCGAAATCTCATCCTCAGAAAAATCAAACTGAAGTTTTTAAACAGATGTGGGTTCCTAAGGGTAGTAATGACAAAGGCAAGTCCAAATATTGTGAACCCTTTGATATATGTCACAGTTCTAAGCCGTCCTATGATGAATCTCCTCCAAAATCTTGAAACTTGACATACGAAACCGATAAATCTGCACAAAACGACAGAACACGCATATTCGAAAGTTCGGCCAATGTGATTCACAATGTTTCACTCAATGTGTCACCCAATGTTGCAACATCGGCAGACACATTGGACAAAAACTTGGCAGATTCGAGAAACAGTCTGAACTTTCAAAAACAGGTCCTGAATATTCAGAAACTTAGTCCAATTTGAATGATTGTAGTCATGGCATACCTAACAAAATTCAAAAAATACATCCCATCTCTCAAGTGATAGGTAATATTGATGATGACATATACACAAGGAGAAGAAGTAAGGTTGAATCTCACAAATTATCATGCTTATCAAAATATTTTTGTGAGAAGCCTTAAATCTTTTATGGATGCTCCAAATGATCAAAGATTATGTGCTATACTTTGATGTGTTAACCTTGTATTTTGAAAACACCTATGCATTTTGCTTAGCAATCAGTTCAGTTCATCATTCTCTAACAAAACACATTAATATAAGACACCACTTTTTTTTGGAGACTTGGTTGATTATGTAAATTGTTTGCATTGAACATGTTGGGACCGAAAATCATCTTGCTGATATATTTTCCAAGTGTCTTGTTTTTGAGAGATTTTTCAATCTTTGGAAATCTCTTGTGTTTTGTGTGCCATATGATTTTTACTTAGTTAATTATTAAAAAAAAAAAAAAAAAATCAAATTTTTAGGCATGCTTGCATTTTGTCTTTAAGAGGGCACTCTAGATCATTGTTTCACATGTATGTGTCTCTTGTGGTTGCTTGGGAATTTCATTCAAAATCTGTTGTGGTTTCATTGTTATGATTCTCTCTCTCTCCAGGTTCTTGAGTATGTTTAAAGTCCACAAAGGAAAGAGCTACCTTTTAAAATTTTTGGGATCTTTGCAATTTGTCAAGGTACTATGGAACTTAGGTTCTCATGGGTTGATCTTGAGAAAATTGACTCCCTTTAATTGAAAAAGTGTGAAAGCTACCTAACGGAAAAGAGCTACCTATGAACAAGGTTGTGGCACCTTTCTTTTGGGACTATGAATCTTCGGATTTCATGGGTTGATCAAAAAGCAAAGTGGCTTCCCTTGGTAAATAGTGTGAAAGGTTCCTAGTGGCATGTGTTGAATATGCTTGAAATAAAGTAAATCTATATTCCTAGGGAAATAAAGTACCTATGGATTTTTGTTGTGAAAAATTTATGATCTTGGGAGAGAAATATGGTTGATTAAAAAAATGCAAAATTGAAATTAAAATCACAATTTTGGCGAATGCATATCCAAATGCAGCTACATTAGGAACTACAACCTTTGATCTGGTCTTTATCACTTGTGTGTGATTGCATTTTTTTTATTCTTTTGCCTAGCTTTTAGTCATCATGTTTTTAGACTTGTAGATTGTTTGGTAAATTTTTGTGATTAATTTCGTGCTTTATTTTAAAGTCTTCTACTGTTTTGTTATTTTTCTGTCTATTATGACTTTTTAATTGTAGCTTTTTAACAAGCTACATTAGATATTTGAGAATCCTAGCTACTCGCGTTCTTTCAAATATGTAACAAGTAGTTTACCAAAAATATGAACTAAATTTGCACCATTTGTTTTGGATGTACTTAAACAAAAAAAAAAAATTGATAAACAAATATGATTAATTAACCTTACCACTATAAACTACTTTTTATTATTTTTTTACCAAAAACGGTACTAAAATTTGCTCCATTTGTGTTATAAGTACTTCAACCAAAAAATAGAAATTGATAAACAACTATGGTGAATTAATTTTACCACCATAAAATATTTGTAAATTTGTTTTGTAGAAGTTTTTGTCACCAATTTAGATCACATCAATTGTAGACATAAATTGTAATTTGTAGTTGTTTGTTATGATATATGCATCTGCCATGGCTATAGTGAAACATTTGATATGTAGTATAAACAAATAATTTGTCTATTTATCACTTTGCAAATACAACAATAGAAGTTATATTTTTAGATTAAATAATTAATAAAAGAGAAAATCAGAATATATAGGAGTATAAGTTTTATACTTACCTCAACATCAACAATGATCAACATCATAGTATTTTCGGTAAAAAGTAATGTGAAAATTTCAAAATGATTAAATTATATTTATCCTTCAAAATTTTAGAGATTACTTTTGAAGGTTCACTATATATATATATATAGTGGAAATATGAAGGGACAAAATGCAAAAAGTGTTGAGAATTTGGACAGAATACAAAGAGTTTCAAGAAATGTTTTTTTATGTATAGGACATTAATTGTTATTAAATGTTGTTGATTATAATAATTTTATGAAGATCAATTTTTAGAAAGTTAGTTTAGGAGTCATAAATAGGAGGGCTATACACTTCTACCGTTAGACTTGATTCACCTAACAAGGCACTGAATTTGTTTTACATCTAAATCCATACCTGGCAGACCGCTGATACGCACAAGCAATAGCACGTCCCCATGCTGTACGCCCAAAACATTTTTGCTGCCTTGCATAAGCGATAGCACGTGCCCACGTCCACCCCTATATAGGATCCGACACAAAACACAATTAAATGCCACTTTACAACACTTTTCAACTATGGATTCTAACCACTGTTTGGCTCGAATCGGAATATGAAAGTTGTATGCTAGTTTACAAATGCTACTTCTCAAGTCTCGCTTCGGTCCAAATGTCATCGATCGCACATATACGATCCGACAAAGTGGCCAAGCAACATTATGTTTCCAACAATCCCCCAAAAATCCATAGTTGAAACTCAACCCATAATGAGCTTTTGATAATGGTACCTTCTGGTTTGAACCACTATCTAAGCTTCCTAACTAAACCCCCATAGAGTTCTTAAACTTGAATCTTGGTTGTGGTGGTGTCAAAAGACAACAACACATTAACGGCTCTAGAGTAGTGATCTATAGGGTTGATGCGTTATGGCCATGCGTCCCGATCGTGTCTCAAGAATGTTTTTCGAGAATTAACCCTTATTTTCTTATTACGGCCTCACAATAATGTTCTCATAGTTTGGCATCTCCAAGAGTGCGTTGATAACACCCTGCCATAAGGCTCGATCCCATTCAGAGTCTTAAATTCTTACTCTCTAGCAACAACCAGCATCTACCAACCTTATCAAGGAATAGACACAGACACTTATGTGTCACTTACTATTTTAGATGCTCAACCCACACTACAGCTTGTTCATACCGCATTGAACCTACTTTGTGGCATCTCCACTCGTTCCTGCCATAGGTGAATCAACAATGGGTTTCAGTCCCATTACTAAGATTTTACCACTTGACCCAAATCAAATCCTTTAGTCAGAGGATCTGTTGTGTTTTCTTTGCATCCAACAAAATCAATAGCAAACACCCCTTGAGACACAAATTTCCTTATTGTTTTTAGTCTAACTTGAATGTGTCTCCTCGTCTTTTGGTTATACTTGGTACTCTTGATCTTTGCAATTGTGCTCATACTATCACAATGCAAACAAATCGGGGGAATCGACTTGCTAATGACAGGTAACTCGGACATAAATCCCATAAACCACTCAGCCATGATTCATGCAGTATTTAAAGCACACAACTTGGCCTCAAAGGTTGACCGAGATAGAATAGTCTGTTTGGTGGACTTCCAAGCAACTTCCTACCACCAAACATAAATACGTACCCAATACATCCATAACTCCTAGAGTTCTTAGCTATCCAGCTCGCATCACTATATCCTTCAAGGACATGAGGATATATACCGTAATGCAATCCCAAGGAACTAGGTCCTTTCAAGTACCTAAGTACTCTATCCAAGGCCTCCCAATGAGTTCTATTTGGACAACTCGTGTACTGACTCAACTTAGACACTGAAAACGCAATATCAGGTCTAGTGCAGTTAGCAAGGTATCCCAAGCTACCAATAATCTGAGAATATCTCAATTGAGAAATAGGTACCCCACTTTCATTCTTATACAAAGCTACAAAAGGATCATATGGTGTCATAGCAATTCTACTATTTTTATAGTCATACTATTTTTAGGCCAAGAATTACTTCAGCTTCACCCATATCCTTCATTTCAAACTTTGTTTTCAAGAATGACTTAGTCTCGATTATTATATTATTGTTTTAGCCGAACAATAATATATCATCCACGTAAAGGCATAAAATAATGCATGCAACACCTTTAACTTTGAAATATACGCACGGATCCGCATCACAAAGAGTAAACCCAAATGATAAAACAACCTTATCAAAATTTTCATTCCATTGCTTAGGGGCTTGTTTTAAGTCCATATAAAGACTTTACCAATTTACAAACTTTTCTTTCGTTGCCTTTAGCTACAAATCCTTGAGACTGATCCATATAAATGTCTTCTTCAAGGTCACCATGAAGAAAAGTAGTCTTAACATCCATTTGATGAATTTTAAGATCCAATACGGATGCCAATGCTACACGCATTCTTATTGTAGTCATACACGAAACTGGGGCATAAATATTGAACAAATCTATGCCCTCCTTTGTTTAAAACCCTTTGCAACTAACCTGACCTTGAATTTATCTATGGTTTCATCTGGTTTCTATTTCCATTTGAAAATCCATTTGCATCCAATTGTAGTACACCCAGGAGGTGGTTCTGAACAATGGAATCCATTTCACTCTTTACGGCATCCTTCCAATGTATAACTTCAGGTGAAGCTATAGCATCCTTGATGGTAGTTGGATCACCCTTGAGATTGTAAGTGACAAAATCACTTTCAAACTCCATGGCGACCCTAGCCCGTTTGCTCCTCCTAGGTTCGTCTAGTTCATGTGACTCGTCGTCCTCATGACTAGAACTACTTGGCACAACCCCCACAATTGATATCCTTTCCACTTGATCAGGAATGGAACTTAATGTGGAGTTTTGATTTTCATTTGAAATTTGAGGCACACCTATTTTCATGGGAAATACATCTTCAAAGAATGTAGTGTCATGAAATTCAACAATTGTGTTCATCTATGCCTAAAATTTCAGATTTGACAACCAAAAATCTCAGTGCATAGGAGTGTTCCACATAACCTAAAAAAATTACATCAACAGTATTAGGGCCAAGCTTCTTTCTTTTGTGTTTAGGGATTAACACTTTTGCAAGGCAGCCCCACACCGTAAAGTATTTTAAGCTTGGTTTTTGACCCGTCCAAAGTTCATAAGGACACTTATCTTTATGTTTCAGGGGTACCCTATTCAGAATATGGCAAACTGTATTCAAGGCTTCACCCCAGATATATTTAGGTAGTCTTGAACTTTCTAATAAAATGTTAATCATATCTTTAAAAGCTCTATTCTTTCGTTCTGTCACCCCCTGTGGTGAATAAGGAGATGTTTCCTCATACACAATGCCAAAATTTTGACATTCCAATGCAAAGAAGTTGGAAGTATACTCTCCTAATTATCGATTAGACCTTACCTTTTTAATTTTCTTAACAATTTGAGTCTCTGCTTCATTCTTAAAAATTAAGAATTTTTTTAGGCGCCTCATCTTTACTCTTAAGTATATGCACATAACATTATCTGGTATAGCCATCAATAAATGTGATAAAGTATTTCTTATGGTCACGTGTCAACAAACCATTAAACTCACAAATGTCTTGTGAATTAAATCAAGCAATTCAGAATTCCTATCCACCGTGTGATATGGTTGTCTTACTTGTTTTACAGCTACACATACTTGATATTTCTTAGTTTTATCTATTGTTTTCTTTGGAATCAAATCTAAATTCATCATATGTTTAACATAATCTAGATTAACATGACCCAAACGACAATGCCACAACGTAGAAGAATCAAAATTCTCAGATACATAATATAATTCAACAAACTCAACTACAATTTTAAATAATCCATCAGACAAGTAACCCTTGCCAACAAACGATCCACCAAATAAAATTACAACTTTATTAAACTTAAAGTTCAATTCATAACTCTCTCTTACTAAGATAGAACCTCTAATAATGTTCCTTCTCATTTCAGGAACATGATGCACTCTATTCAAGGAAAGAACATGCCTCGAGGGAAACCTCAAGTCCACGCGTCTGTCCCAAGCACACTTGCAGCACTAGAGTTCCCCATCATCACTGTTCTTCCAACTACAGCTTGGTAAGATACGAAGAGCGATTTATCAGCACAAACGTTCCCATTTGCACCAGTATCTACTAGCCACTCGTTAGAATAATAAATAGTGAAAATTTTAGGGTTAACCAAAACATGCCCGTTGGAATCATGACCTTTAGTCACCATGTTGACTTGAGGTCCACGAGCAAGAGCCTTAGGCTTCTTTGTAATTTTATGTATGGTCTTTAATGAATTTGAATTATTTAGTACAACAGGTTGTTTGTTTTTAAGTCCTTTAAGAGTTCTTTCCCCGGTTACCTCATATGCGTTCAATTGATAATCAACAGGCAGTTCCATTTCAGCCTCACAAAAAGAATACGAAAGGAGCTGAAACTGGTGAGTTTGATCGGTCACTAAATCACCCTCTTTCATCTCAAATTTCATGAACTTAGATACAACATACTTCTCAAAGGTCCTTGGCAATGCCTTGAAGGGTGCAATAGAAATCAAATAACCTGTTGAACATGCTCAACAGTATTATCCCTTTGCCTAAATCACCCTTTTCTCGCCATGCCTCGACTTTAAGATATAATATCACCGACAATATGCCTTTAATGGTTAACCAATCCTTCATGTGTTGTTTCCCAACATTTGAAGTATTGTCCTCATTCCCGTTAGGTCCACTTTTGGCATGAAATCGATATGGTAATCCGACACGATACCCGACTCAAACTCAACCTTGGTAACATTAGGAATATAGGCAATCCCAATAGCTCTAACAAATGTGACATATTCACTAGCCATGCTCACAGTTTTGAAAATCAAAAAAAAAATAATTAATCTCCTTCAAGATTGTTAGAAATTTGCAAATAATATGAGCAAGTTTCTCAAAACAAAGCATCAAAGGCAAGTCTCAACTAGTTTTAGCACCGTAAAACCAAACAGCAAGTTATAAAACTTTTGGCATGCTTAACAATGTACAAAGAGATATATAAACAAATCAAAGATTTTGAAAGTATAAAAGGTTCTTAATATTATAATAGGTTTTAATAGTATAAAAAGTTCAGCAAGTTATAATCTAAAGCATTTAAATAGTTCAGCAAGTTATCAACAAGCAGAAAAACAATAGATTGTAATGAACAATTACAATGAAAAAAAATGCAAAAAGATGAGGGATTATTCGATTATACGGTATGAAACAAAATTAATTTAATGAAGAAGGACTAATCATTATGAGTGAATCGCCCGAATAATCAGACTAGGCTTGAAGAAGATTAGTCCTCGTACATACTGGTGCAATCAGTCGATACAACCGTCAACCTTCTAGGATAAGACACCACCAAGGCCCAAACTCTTGCACAAATTTTTCGGCCTTCTGCAATCACTACTCCATTCGTCGCTGAGAGAGAGAGAGAGAGAGAAAGAGTGTGTGCAATACCTCGATTCCCGGTTAGCTTGAATTGCGTGCAATGCTCGCATTTCTTCCTTGGTTGATTTCTTTTTTGGTTTCAGAGAGATTCTAGATGTGTATGAGAGATCACATTAAGACCAAAATACTATTAAGAGATTCCATATAGTTGTTGACTTGCTAAAGTCACAAGTCGTAACTCGAAGATAGTCGAAATGTGACGCGATTGAGAGTTTGCTTGCGTTTTGTGTTCCTGAACTCGATTTGGCCCTAGGTATTTACATGATGATTGAATAACATGTTTAGATGAGCCCTCAGCATCTGACCTCCAACCTGCCAAAGTCTTCAAAGAAATGCAGTACCTTGACTGACTAAAAAAAGAAGAGAGGAAAAACCACGACAGAGCTCACAAAAAATACCAAAATCTAATAATACAGGTCCTATGGTGCAACTTAGGAATAACTGCATAAGATATTTAGGATTATGCATTCATGCCTATACATTTATCTATCTACTTGCTACCTATATCCCCTTGTTTCCCCCCGACCATCCTTTTATTTGTAGCTTAGCCCCGAAGCGGTCCATCAATGCCTGCGACATCCGCCCAGCCGGGACCATATACTCCTTCTGCGAAGCGCAGAAGAAGCTCCAGTCTCACCGTCGTGAGAACCCTCGAAAGTGTCTTCATCTTCTTAATCATCAGAATCCCCATTGTTCTAAATAGTCGTGTTGCTTGGGCCAGCACCGTCATCCCTATAGGCAGTGCTCCGTCTGCCAGCTTGAGGGGGAACAGCCTCATCGCCTGGGGATTGCTTCGCCGGCTTGCATTACTAAGACGAGGAGGTGCATTGCTAGGACCTGCCTCATTCGGATCAGGAGCCGTCCGGGCACCAAGGTCATGAACCCGCATGAAATCCTCCTGTAAAGCCTGAGGGACCACCAGCCCCGAACTCTCCACATCCTCGCCTATCTCCATTAGGCGAGCATCTATGCCGCTGCTTATCCGTCGGCCAAGCATCCGCCTTAGTGCATGCCTAACCACGCGGGAATGCCCCTCAGCAGCCACCATAATCCATGACAAATATTCATGGGGCAGGAGCATATAGTCAGAATAGGTATAAGCCGGCTCCTGCGAGTCATAATCAAGCTGCCATATATTGCGGATAAGGGTGCCCAAGTCCCTATCCATCTCCAGCTCCTCAGCCACAGGAAGGCTTGCATCCGGGATGATCTGCTCCCTGTCGAATTGGTGTAGGACCATGTCCGCCCGATAAAAAGAAGTGCACTTGATTCCCGACAAAATAACTTGGTCATAAAGCCCAGTATGCATGAAGAAGCTGCGGATCCGCTAGTGGCTGACGACCCATATGATTTCCATGGAGCCGATACGCAAGAAATATTCAATCCAATCATGCTCCGAAAGATTTGTCTAGTGATAATGACCCTGAGAGCCATAAAGCCCCGGATCATATATTGTTCCCAGCGGCGTTGGGCCCATCACCCAGTTGAAATGCTCCTCTAGCCACATGTGAATCAGAAGAGGGCTACCTGAAGGGAACAACTCATCACCGGTTGCAAAGGCATCCATGCTCGACAAAGTCTCAACCAGAATCACCGGGATAATATTCACCTGGCGGTCCCGAGCCTGCAATATTAGGTCCACAACCCGCACATCAATATATCCGGGTTGGCCCACCAGCAGATACCGCCCCTCAAGGCAGAGAAAAAGAGAAGCCAACCGGCACCGCAGATAAATTAAATCATTTTCCATATACTCCGTATAGGCACCGGGAAGGACGGTCAAATCAAAGTTTACTCCATTATAAGAACCTAGAGTAGCTTCGCGGGTTGTGCCAAAAAGCTCCATTATTGCCATATAAGGACGCCTCCGTGGAGAAGGCATGACAATAGGACTAGTGGCTGTCATCCCCACCATGGCACAAAATTCTTTAAAGGTGGGGCACATTTCATTCATGCCGAAATTAAAAAGTTGGTCCTAAGGTGACAAGAACCTGGAGGCTCCCCGCAGCATATCCCAGTTGATATAAAGGGTCCACCATGACAACAGACACCTATACCCGAAGATATGTTTGAACCAATCCCGCTCATTTGATCGCAAGGAGAGGAACCAAAAGTCCAAGGCATTCTCGTAAATCTCCATTTCTAAAGCTGTATGGGTTGGTGCGGCCATTTCTGGACAAAAGCAAAAATTTTGTCTGACAAAAGAGAAGGGAAACTGAGCAAAAGAGAAGTCAAAAGGCTGAGCTGAGGGAGAGAAGGCAAGCTGATGATGAATAAAACGTTGCCCTGGCTCTCCTTTTATACTGAAAAAACAGGAAAAGCTGACGAATTCCGAGCACAGTGCACGAACAGTGCGTGAACAGGGAATGCATAGGAAAGTGGTTTAGGCACTGCCAACACCTCTTCCTGACCCATATCTCGATCTTATGGGTGGCGCCAAGATCCTCTTCACTGCTCCCCCAAACTGCCTTATATCCCGGTTTCGGCTCCGACCGTTCACTATTGGGTCTGTTTGATCGAAAGAAAATACAGAAGCTATGGAAATAGCCTTGCTCCAATTGCAACATATCTAGCACAGGAAGAGGCGGGTGCCTCTTCCTCCCCGCATAAATTCGGAAAAGCCCGCTTTTAAACCCGAAAGTGTATCTTTCTAAATCCCCTTTTTAGGCTACAGTGTGTCGTTACCCTTAGATAATGATCTAGCTTTCTTTTGTGCATGAATATTGAGTCTGCATTCTAAATTCTTGCATCATATAAATTATATTGCATTGCATAATATGTATGTAAAGAATTTGGTTAAAAAAAAAGAAAGGAAAAGCTAATAAATGCACGAGGCTAAAGCTAATGAGCACAGGAAGATTGGCTCCGTTCAAGATTGCCACCCATAACCCGAGGGTCGTGTCCGCCGCCAACCCTATATCCTCGTCCTCTTGCCCGAGCACGACTCGATCTGGTAGTCGCATCATCATCGTCGTCATCATCTCAGCGCCTGGTCTGCCGTACTGCATCATTCCTTCAGCCAGAGAGCTCATCCACAAACCACTGATAAAGCTTGTTGATGCTGAAGAAGCCCCGTAGCAGCTTCTTGTATGTCCGCACGTTGACCTGGAAAAAAAAGTGAGACAGCAAAAGAAAAATATATCAGTCTCCAGAAAAAAATGGTGCAAAAAGAAAGGTATTTACCGTGCGAGCTTGCTCTGGGACGTGATAATCTTCAGGAATGTCTGCATCAGGGAAAACTTCCTCCACTATCCTTCCGTCGCGATGCTACCGGAAAGTGGAAAACGCATCAACAGGCCCAGTAAACTCCAGATGCGCATCAAGCGCTGGAAAATAAGGCCTCGGTCTATTAGAGGCGTCGGAAGCACACCTGGCCGCCACAGGAGCAGGAGGGGGAGGATGAAGCGTAGTCCTCAAGAAATCCTCATATGCCATAACCGGAAAGTCACTCCCAGGCATAAAGAATTTCGACAGGTACTGATACCTGTTCGGCAAGAAATCCGGCGCAATCACCCAATGGGGAGGCATAGGAGGCACCAATGGGAACAACAAAAGTGCAGAATGATGGCGGTTGACTCGCTCTCCCATGTACAATGAGTCGACCATGATGGATACCATCAGTATCCGCCACCGGCTCATCTCCAAAGTGACCACATAATGCCCCACCAGGGAAGGAAATGCACTGTGCCTGCGCTTGAGCTGGCAATCCTCTCCCGCACCCTCTCTGTATCCGGGCAGCCGCCGTTCCGATCCGGCCTAACTCAATTCGTATTCACGAACTCAGCCAAGTAAGGTGGCTCGTGAAAGCGCTGTTGCAGCCGATCCCGCGTGAAATGGAAGAATGAATAAGTCCATATCTGCGAAAAAAAAAAAAAAAAGAAAAATCATCAGCAAAAGAAAAAGAATGCTGCGAAAAATTAAATGATGAAAAAAAAAACTAAAGCAGGAAAAGAAAAGAAAATACCTCCCAAGCCGGGGTAAATCCATTGAGAGTCGGCGAGTCATTACGGCTGGCTCTATCCATAGAAGCGTACAGCTCGGCCAGGCCTACCTGCCCCCAGTCATAATCAGCAACATGATCTAAATCCCTCAGGCACGCCAAGAGGGAAACTCTCAGAGAAGTGGACGAGTTGGCAAAAAGAGACGTCCCAAGAAAAAAGAATAAAAATGCTCTAGCGACGCGAGCCACGCCCTCGCTATCGTTCTCTGCAATCTTCCCGGCATTCTCTAAGAGCCAGTTCCTCACGCTGCCGATAAAGATCTCGTCAGCTGATTTATATTCAGGCTCAAAACCCAGGAGATCTTCCACCACGTCGTGGTGGTGACGAAGGGTGTAATCTGGTGCCAAAGTCCTACCAATACCGGTAGGAATGCCTGTGATTGCGGCAAAGTCACAGGGGGTCATGGTCGCCTCCCCCCATCTGAAATGAAATGTGTGAGTAGTATCCCACCAATAATCCTGCAGCTCATCGAAGATGAGCAAGAAGCTGCGAAAGGGACGAAAGGCTCGCAAGAATGCACTAAAGTCAGAACCCTCTACCAGAACTCGTGCCGCCTCGGGCATCAAGTTATATATGTCTAGGATGTTGGCACAGCTCGCACGAATGCGGATCAGGGGCTTGCGCATCTGAAAGAAAAAAAACAGCACTATGTCAGCGTCAGACAAAAAAAAAAAAAAAAAACGAAAAGGTAAGTTTTATCTTTTCATTTTTTAAATCTCCTACGCATATTATTAAATTAAGCATGTCGTATGCATCGCATTTTGCAAATCATCATAAAATTTTGCATGCATTAAAAAAAAAGAGAGAAAATTTTTGCATTCAAAAAAAGAAAAGTACCTTTTTGCATTCAAAAAGAAAAAAAAGCATCTTTGGCATTCGAAAAGAAAATATATATTTTGGCATTCCGACATAAAAAAATGTGTGTTTCTCCGAAAAAAAAATATGTGTTTTGCATTTGAAAAAATAAACATATGTTGCGTTTCTTGCACACACACACACACACACACACACACACACACACACACACACACACACACACACACACATATATATATATATATATATATATATATATATATATAATGCCCATGCAACATGTTTAGCGAGCATTTAATAAAGTTTCTATGTCACACTTGCATTCCATAAGAATGATATTTGCATGCATTAGCCATTCATCATGTGCATTTATTATCTAAATAATTGCATTTTGGCGTTAAAAAAAATGTATGTTGCAAATCTTGAAAAGAAAAATATTTCCATGGCATTTATCATGTCTCTGCAGTCTGTGCATCCATAAAAGGTGAATACTATTGCATAAAATTTTCTTGTTACATTTTGCATGCATCTAAAAATGTGCCCGAAAAGGTATAAAAAAAACAAAACAAAAAACAAAAAACAAAAAACAAAAAATGCATCATATTCCCAAAAAGTCTATTTCATAGTCATGTATCATATAAAAATATTTTTCAGCCTAAAACATGCATCATGTAGCCATATTGCATCAATAATATAAAACATGCATCGCATAGTCAAATAGTGCCAATTAGTCAAATTATGCATCGCAAAAATAAATCACATGATTTTAATGGATAAATTGTCAAATTGCATTATTCTAGCATATAAATTGCATGCATAAGCATTATAAGCAGGGTCAAGTATGCTCCAAAAGTCCAAAGCAGCAGAGAAATCTAGCAGATCTGAAAAATCATTCAAATGGGTTTAAGTAAAAGAAGCTTGCAGAAGAATTCGGAAGGTTGGACGCGTGGGTGTTCCGATCGCGAAGGAGATTGCCCCAATCGTCCTTCGAATAATAATATTTGACGTGGTTTCGGACCAAAGGAGGAAGTTCTTTCCTCACTTCGCCCGAATTCGTGAACATCAGAGCTTTTCCCTTCCGAGATCGGGAAGAAGAAGCCATCTGTTTAGAAAAACACGCAAATTAGCGGAAGAAAATAGAGAAAAATAGAGAAAATGAAAGAAAAATGAAAGCAGCAACAATGGCAGCCGCAGAAGAAATGAAGAAGATGAAGGAAAGAAGAAAGAAGACTAAAATTGTCCATAGTCCAACACTGTTTCTTCATATACCAATTGTTGAATACTAATTGTTGAATATGAAATTTTATGGTTAGGGATTGGTTTGTTGTTGGTTCAACAACAGAGTTATATTTGATGTATTGAATTCTGAACAACATATTATAGAAAGTACAAATACCGAAATTACAAGCAAATATAAGATTTTATGCTATTAAGGAATGTTCATACAAAGGCAGATAGACATGAAGTAAAGATGCTTTGAACAAGTTCTCATTTAGATCAAAATAAACTTGAATACAAAGAGGATCTAAAAGATTACAGAGTTCATTACAACTTCCGATGACTTAACTACTCATTTTAAACAACTAATCTAAACACCTGATACAATTCTAAAGATAAGGATGTTACAAGGAGATGTCTATGAAGACCATGGACCCAGATTCAGCCAACCGGTTGGCAAATAGAATACAGGTCCTAGATCAAGGTCGAGAGAGGCAGCCAAACGGGATCTCTACATTTTGAAAAATGCAGATATGTGATCCTGTCGCCTTCCATTCCTTCTCCCATTAGCTAGCTCTCAAGCCAGGGTGACCTTCACAAACTTGCAGGACTACCTTTCGAAAGTCCGTTGTTGTGAAAAGAGCTAATCCCGTGAGAGAACAATGTCAGCTAAGGATCAAGTAGAAGGTCTACGAGGTCTTGAAGAAGAGGCTGACATGAGCATTGTCACAGGAATCTGGGAGAGGCATGCTAAATGGTTGTTAAGGAAAGTCTTCATGGGAGAGGAATCCTTGAAACAAACCAAACAACTTTCGAAGAATCGGAAGAGTGATTCCAAGTTGTTGAGAAGAAGCCTTGATCTAGTGCTAAGAACTCTCCTAAGTAACATTTTTGAAGAAGGGGATTTTGTATCAGTGTCTATCATAGTGTTTGAGGTAGTTTGCGAGTGATAGAGAAGAAGGAAAGAATGTCTCTATGAATACTCGCTGAGGCAAGACAATGGACCGACTTATATAAAAGTGAAAAGTCCTTTTCAACCACTCTCAATAAAAGTTATATGGGGAAGAGTGAGAGTTTGTATTAAATTTCTAGATATCTGGTAAAGTTACTCCTTTGGAAAGCTAAAAGGTTTTGAAAAGAGGGGTCAACTTTTCCTGAAGAGATAAAACGTCTTTAAGTGGATAAAGCATTTTTCAGTGGGATTTGACAAAACACTACCTTTTTCAGAAGAGTGTTTTGGGAAGTACAATTCCCACATTTCAAAGTCATTTATGTCTTTACCGAGATTCTATGAAATTTGTCTTTGGAATTTAAGAAATTGTCAATTTCTTAAAGCTTTACCTCAACCTTTGTAGAAATTGCAAAAGTACCCATGTAGTTTGCACATTGTCTACAAGGTAAAAACTTCTATAAGTCAGCACATAGAACTGAGCTTATGAAGTACTGAGCAACAGGAGAGTACATCAAAGAAAATGAGGCATCAAACTAGATGAGTAATTCACAGATCATACTATAAAGAAAAGGAAGGAAACATAGTATGATAGAGAGATTACTCTAGCTATATATATTGCTTTTAGAAAAAATAGACAAGAGTAGAGCAAGCAAATATAAGGCTATGCAGAGATGATATATTCATGATCATGATTAACAGGGAATCATAAATGAAAATCAGTTATATATCATAATCCAGAAGGAAGAAGACTGAATCAGGTGAATAGGGTCTTGTACATTTGGTCAAATCTTTTAATACTGGATGAGAGGTAATAAAGTGTGCTTATTGATCTTTGGAGAATACATATTCCTGAATAAGAATCAAGAAGATCATTAGCAACATTTTATGAGCTTTAGGAAGCTACAGAAATATCTAGATACTGGAACAAGTTTTTCAAGAAGATCAGTGAGAAGGAAAGACTGGATCTTGAATTTCTCATTCCCCCTTGGTCTTTTTGTGCAAAGATAAAGATTTTAAGAGAAGGGGCACAAGACAAGGAATGTACCTTTTTGACAGTTATCTGGATCGAGATAGACGTTCTTCAGACTAAGTCTTTTTGAATCTGAGCTGATGAGTCTGCAGTAGATGTTGTCTAAAGAGTAGATTTCCTTTGCAAACAGATTGTAAGATTTTTGATTCATATTTTCTTGGATTCAAATAATTCTTTGAAACATAGGCCAAGTTCCCAGAAACTAAATATCATATAACAGAGGAATCAATCAATGTTTCATGATATAGAGTTTTTGACTCTTAACCTTTTTCAAGAGAATAAATAGGAGTCCTTTTTGAAATTCTTTCATAGTAAAGTTTCAGAAAGAATTTTTTTCTCTCGAGAAGGTGTTGGATTGATTTCAATCGTTAGCCTTATGTCAAGAGAACTTGAATCAGAAGTCCTTTCAATTGAAGCATCCATTTGAGATTTTTTTTTTATCTAGAGATAGTTATTCATAGTGCCAATTGATATATATATCTGTCATATGAATAATTATCTCACAATCATCATGGTAATCTTATATCTCATGAAATTTTTGAAAACAGAATAATTTTTCAAAAGAAGTACTTTTATCAAAAATTTATCTCAAACTGAAATCCTTGTCAAAAGTAAAAGGATAAAGCAACTCTTAGGAGGTTAGTCCTGGCATGATGCTAGAAGAGTCTTGCTTTGATACCAATTGTTGGTCCACAATAAAGCTCAAATAGGCTAAAGGGGGGGTGAATAGCCTATGATGCCAATTAAAAAACTTTTCTTTTGGATATACATAAAGCATAGTTTAGTTGGCAATTGCAATTTATCAAGTTGAACATGTCTGCCGGTAGAAGCTATCAGTAGACTTGCTCTAAGCAGAAGTAACAACTCTACCGATAAACTACTTAGTCAAATCAAAAGCCTGATAAAAGGTTTGTATAGCGGAAGGTAAAGAGGCTATGATTTGGAGAAGTCATAAGTGGTTGTACACGAATATATGTTCAGAACAACAGCACACTTAAAACTTCTATCAAATGCAGGTTTTAGGAAATCAATTAGAGAATGACTTTTCTAAAGATAAATCATTTATAAAAAACTCATAGATATATAAGGACTGAGAGATAAAGTATTAGTAAGAACATATGAATTTATTCAAAGATAAATTACATATTACATCAGTCGAAATAGTCTATGTCCAGTTTCTGGCTTTGTCTTCCTAAGTCTCAATCCTTACTTAATTATCCATTCAAGGATCTTTAAGTTGAAAAGGACAATAGGAGATGAAACCGAGAAACTGTTATGAGAAGGAAGGGATTTTTAAGGTCGTTCAGATATAAAAATATATCTGAACGAGTGAGTGCAAAGAACTCGACCTTCCATGATGATTGATTATTGCACAATCAAAAGCATTTGTATTGGAATACAAATATGAAGATATGAATGCAATATCTACAAACAGCTCTTCATTTTCTTCAGACATTATCTAACATCAATCTTCAGATCTTGATCTCTGTCTATTTGAAGTTTCTGATCAGTCTCTTCTCTTTTTCGAGCTTTTCTTCCTAGCAATCCATTGAAGGTGTTTTGCTAAGATCTAGATGAGTTCACTGCAATCTGTGTAGAAATTAGAGATACGTTGGTGAAGACGATCTCTTTGAAGATTTCTTTTCTTTGAAGTTCTTGAGTAGATTGAGTTACTCGTTGCTCACAGTGTATCTTTTGATGATCTTAGATGTCGCTCATACACTTCTTCCTTTTTTGAGCAAGAGAGAGGATTTATATAGGCGAGAGTAAATATGATTGTTGAGAGATGAAGACTTGAAAGTTTTTCTATCAGTTAGGGATGTAGTGGTTGAAGACTATCAGATAGAGATCTTTGTCCATAAGATCTTTGACTGTTTGGAGCAGAGATTTAGTCCTGTAGATCTTGGAACTTGTTGTTTGTCAGACCATGTTGATGAGTCTTTGAAGAGTAGGTCTGATGTCTGTTGCACTATCAGGTAATCTGTTCAATAAAGTAATTGCTTTTTGACTTTATCAGACTACTTGAGTGAGAGAAAGTCTTGTAGCTTTAAGTATGTCGGGATTTTTAAGGCATGAACATATTTGTCTTAATTTGTGCAGCTTCTTTGACTTTTCTCTGTAGCATGTGCAGATGTTAAAGTCTTCCGATTCAAGAGAACTGATGTCTGTTGGTGCGAGCATTTTGTAGCATGTCTTTCGGTGGTGTATATTTATCGCTGAAGGCTTTTTGACATTGCTGCAAGTCTTCCGGTGCTGAGTGCGTCGGAAGTGCTGGTCTGCTTTAATCATCATATAGGAAGGTAGGACTTGATCAGGTTGTACCTAATCTAAGACCTATGTGATATCACACGAGTTGCCATGCTAAACGGTACGCTGACCTTTTAGCCACTCGTGATGATTCACTTGTAATGGGGGCAAGCAAATCAACATATATAGAATATGCAAGGTGATAACTAAATTATCAAGAAGCATATTCCAACATTCCCAAAGCGCAAAATGGCCCCTGAAGCTTAATGGAAAGTTAACAAAGTTAGCTTTGTTAACAAAAATTGATGGTCATTCATCCAAAAGCAGAGGAAAGCTCATACATCCAGCAGATCAGCCGCAAAGTAAGCAGAAAAACAAGAAAAATCAATCGCAAAGGTGAGACTCTGCGGAAAAATGCAAAGCATGCAATAAGAGAAAATGTAAAGCATGCAATAAAAGAAAATGCAAAGCATATGCAATAAAAGAAAATGCAAAGCATGCAAAGAAAAAAAATGCAAGCATGCAGCGAAGAAGAAAATTTCCAGCAGAAGTTGGAAAAGCAAGCAAAAGAAAATTTATGGCAAGAGTCAGGAATGCAAAGAAAAAATCCCCAGCATGAGTCAGAAACAGTAAAAGCAGAAGAAGCTGCCTAAGCAGCAACAACCGCTGAAGCCGCAGAAGTAGCATAAGCCGCTGAAGCAGCATGAGCAGCAAATGCACCAGAATCAGCAAAAGCAAGGCAATGGTAAGAAAAGGTAAAGTATTTTACCTTTTGCATGCATAATGTGTTCCACCATTGCATTCGACGAAGGTTATCCACACCTGAGGATGCGATGCATTCCTGCTTTATAGGAGTAGCATAGGATCATCTCCTCGCGGGGCATAACCCCAAGGGGAATGATCAACCATTGATGTGTTCCGCCATTGCATTCAACGAAGGGTTTTTACCCTGAGGATGCAATGCCTTTATGATTTGTGTTTTGCCTTTCTCACGAAGGGACTGAGACCCCGGGCCAGAAAGAAAGGCTATCGTGCTTCGACGAATGACCATGTCCTGAGGAGACGATGCATCCCACCGTCGTGTTCGGCAAAGGGTTTCGACCCTTTGAAGATATGACATTTGATATGATTTGTGTTTTGCCTTTCTCACGAAGGGGCTGAGATCCCGGGCCAGAGAGAAAGGCTATCGTGCTTCGACGAAGGACCATCTCCTGAGGAGACGATGCATCCCACCGTCGTGTTCGGCAAAGGATTTCGACCCTTTGAGAATACGACATTTGATATGATTTGTGTTTTGCCTTTTTCACGAAGGGGCTGAGACCCCGAGCCAGAGAAAGAGGCTATCGTGCTCTGACGAAGGACCCTGTCATGAGGAGGCGATGCATCCCATCGTCGTGATTGGCAAAGGGTTTCGACCCTTTGAAGATATGACATTTGATATGATTTGTGTTTTGCCTTTCTCACAAAGGGGTTGAGACCCCGGGCTAGAGAGAAAGACTATCGTGCTCCGACGAAGGACCATGTCCTGAGGAGACGATGCATCCCACCTAGCATTGTTTGTTTGCATCGGGCCGAACTACGTTTGGTCTGATTTCTTTTTTAAGGGATACGTAGGCAACCTACTTTCGGTAGGTCCGACAATTAGTGCCCATAATTTGCATATCTGCTTAAAAAATACGATAACTTGCTATAACCGACTAAATATGTCTAAGATATGTGAGATATGGTTAGCATTATAAATTGTTGCATTATAACTGCTACCTGTTGCATTTCTCCCCATTATTAATTTCCAAGAAATTAGGGAGTCTATTTCTTATAAACGATGTTCGTCTACTCAGTAAGCTGCGAGTTACCCGTAGACTCCATCATTGAAGGGCTCTGTAGACACCCCAATTTCGTACCCCTGGTATGTAACATTGACATGTGTAGACACCCTAATTTCTTACCCCTGGTACGTAACATTGACATGCGATATCAAGACATGTTAAAATTTAACAAATGTCAAGCTACATGATTTTAAAAATGCATAAGACAAAGCAGGATGTGCAAAACAGTAAAATGCAGGGGCATAAGTGTCCAAAAAGAGGTTGAAAAAGGGAGCTGGGCGCTGCCATAATACATTATGGGCACGGCGCCCATAAAGCATGGTTCCGGCGCCAATGGCTTCAACAGTGTCCCAGAGTTCACACATTGCACAATTTTTCAAGCGCGCGGTACAAGCCGATGAAGCACAAATCCAACTATAAATACAGGTGCTCGGCCTCACTATCAAAGGATCACAACAGAGACCCAGAAATTCTCTCAAAGCATTGTTATCACGCCGAGAAAGAAATAGAGAGCGATCGTGAGAATAGTGAGCACCCCTTCCTATAAAGCCTCGAAGCTCCGCCAAAACTCCTCCAAACACAAAACCAACCGGTCAAAGTGAACCTTAGCCCTCCAACTAGGTTTCCACCCTATTTCCCCAGTCCAAAAATCTCGAAAAGAGCAGTTGCTCTGCCCGAGTAAAAAGGCCAAATCCGCCAGAAACAAGCAGTTGTTCTGCCCGATTTCCGCCAGCAACAAGCACGCCGCATAAAAAACGCAAGCAGTTGCTCCGCCCATTTGACGGTGCCCAAAAGCAAGCTTCTGAAGCAGTTACCCTGCCTAAACCACAACAGCAGCAAAAAAGACTCCCTCTCCCGGAAGGACAGAGCGAGCACACCACGCTCTAAAATGTAAGCCTTTAAGGGCATTATTTTATAAAAAAACTATTTTCCATCCGGCCTGTAA
The DNA here is from genome assembly GCA_013146195.2 of Codonopsis lanceolata. Classification (NCBI taxonomy): domain Eukaryota; kingdom Viridiplantae; phylum Streptophyta; class Magnoliopsida; order Asterales; family Campanulaceae; genus Codonopsis; species Codonopsis lanceolata. The sequence continues at coordinate 110,102 of JABEVN020000045.1, forward strand.
GGGTAAAATAGGCCATGCCTATTTTTACTTGTTTCCCCTTTCTTGGTCAAAATATTATTTTTGTTCAGTTTGTGGTATTTTAGGATTTAATATCTATTATTAGATTTAGTTGTGGTATATTTGGTATCATAATCTTTTATTAGATTTTGGTATATCTATTTTGGTAACTATATCTTTGCCTAAATCCTAGTCAAACCGAGATTCTTGAATACTTTCATATTTGGTAATAAACTCTCAGAGAATTGGTAAGTGTTGGTCCTTCCTTATTGCTAACCTTTTTCCTTGTAGAAGAAGGACTGTTTTGCGTGTGTGTAGGACATCGCATAGCTATAAACAAAGGAGCAAGGATACGAGCTGTTTGTAGAGATTATGAGAGAGAACAAAAAGCCATAAAGCTGTATTCAGAAGCAAGGTGTTTTATTAGTTGTTTCCAATCTTGAAGATCAGCAGTTCGCTTGAAGGTATTAATGTTATAACATTGGCAGTCACATTGAAGATCTGGAAACTGTTTTGTCTTCCTAAGGAAGCTGTTTTTATTTCTTCCCACGTTTTTTCTAATCTGTTTATGTGGGGTTTTTGTTCTCCAAGACTCATTGTCTTGTGAGAATATTTTATGAGTGATTTCACAATTGTTTTTGTAAAACGATTATTATTTTTAGTGAAATCTTTGTGGCCTTGAGGCTAGGTCTACAAGTATTATCTTGTAGATTGTTTTTGGTAAGCATTTGCGTTCTGATTTCTGTTTTGTTGTTTATTCTTCCGCTGCTATAATCTTCTTTGACCATTGTGATTCCCATTGTAGCTACATTCACAGCTACATTGGAGATAATTTTGGTTTCTCTTGAGAATCCTAGCTATTGTGTTCTTTCAATTGGTATCAGAGCCTTCTCTTGACATCACTAAGAGTTGATTCTGGTAATAGCCGTAATGGATTCTCAATATGAGAATGTCGTTCGTCCTCCTACTTTGACTAATGCCAACTATTCTATTTGGAAAGTCAAGATGCGCATCTTCATCAAATCAATTGATGAAAGAGCGTGGCTTGTTGTTCTGAATGGATGGACTCCTCCTAAAACTACAGATTCTGATGGTGATGTCAAGGTCACCAAAGAGTCTGAATGGTCCAATAAAGATAGGAATACTGAATCTTTTAATTCAAAAGCCTTGTCTGCTATATATAAAGCTTTAGATGCTAATACTTTTAGGGTTATTGCCAACTATGAATCTGCTAAAGATGTTTGGGAGGCCCTTCAGACCTTGTGTGAAGGACCTGCCAGTGTTCACGCCTCCAAACTAAGATTGCTCACCACACAATTTGAAAACACTAGAATGAGTGAGTCTGAAGATATTATGACTTATTATGGTAGACTTCTTGACATGTCCAACTCTGCTCTTGCTTTAGGAGATCCCATTACTAATGAACATCTTGTTAACAGATGATGAGAACTCTGCCTGAAAGGTTCAATGTCAAAATATGTGATATAGAGGAAGCACATGATATTGAAAAAATGAGTTTTGATCGATTAGCTGGTATCCTTCAAAATTTTGAGTTGAACCTAAATGATCAAATCAAACAAAAAGGCAAAGGAACATCATCTTCTACTCCTATTGTGAAAAATATTGCTATGTCTGCCCCTATTGATATCTCTTCTGATCTGCTTGATATTCAAAAAAGATATTGATGAGTCTGATTTTGGAGATGAGTCTATTGCTCTTTTGACTACTAAATTTAGAATTTTTTTGAAAACTAAGAGTCAAAATAGAACTCCATCATCAAGCTCAAAAAGCAATTTTAAACCTGATTCTAGCAAGTTTGCTCCCAAGGAAAATTCTTTTCAAACACCAGAAAAACCCTTCATAAATCCTTTTGCTTCAAAAATCTTCATACAATGGAAAGAATATCGATTCTATTCAATGTAGAGAATGTCAAGGTTTTGGTCATTATGCTAACCAATGTGCAAATACACTAAGAAAGAAGGGTTTGAATTTTTCGGCAACTCTGAGTGATAGTGATGGAGAAGATCCATGTGATCTTATCACTCTCACTGCAGTCTATGATTTTGAAATTGATAGTGCAGGTTCTGCATTCAATGTGACTGCCAATATAGCTACATTGGAAGTCACATCAGAAGATGCTGTGAACAGAAACATGGATGATCTCTACTGTTTTAACTCCACAGTCCCAGAAGATGGTGGAGATTCAGAGTCTGATTTGCTGGAAGGATACAAGGAATTATACAAGGGTTGGGAGAAACGAGCTCACCAAGTTACTTTACTTGGTAAGGCAAACGAGCTGTTGAAACAGGCAAATGAAGATCAGAAAGATTGTATCATAAGGCTGGAGAGTTTGCTAAGCAAAAAGGATGTTGAGATCGAAGGATTAAAGGAGCAGCTCATTCAAGCAAACGAAACCATTGCTAAATGGAATTCAAGTCAACATAAAATGGAAGAGATGCTTAATGCAGGTAACCCATCCAAGGCAGGTATTGGTTTTGTTCCAAAAGTGTTTGTGAGAGAAGAAGAAGGCACATCTGAACCTAAACAGACTGCTCAGAATTTTCAGAAACCTGATTTCTTCGAAAAGCCAAAAACAAGAAAGAAGAACTTTGTTTGTCACTTATGTCATAAGTCTGGACATATACAACCTTTTTGTTTTCTTAAAAAGACCATGTATGAGGATGAAGTTAGGCAGGCCTTCTTGAAAAAAAATCAGATGCAACATCGAATGAAACAGCCAATGCAGCAACATTGGAAGTCACATTGGAAGTCTCATTCGAAGTCACATCAGAAATCTCATTCTCAAAAAAATCAACCTAATTTTTTTTTAAAAAGTGGGTTCCCAAAAGCTATAATGACAAGTGCAAATCCAAATATTGTGAACCATTTGACAAATGTCCTGGTGCAAAGTGCTCTGATGATGAAACATTCAATGTGTCCTTTACTTCCTTGAAATCACAAATAGCAGGGTCATGGTACTTTGATAGTGGTCGTTCTAGACATGTGACAGGTTCTATTGAGAACTTGAAGGACTATGTGAGCATTAATGAAGGTTCTGTAACCTATGGAGGTGGTGTCAAGGGCAAGATTATTGGCAAAGGCACTTTGAATGTTGACGGTCTTCCAAATTTTTCTAATGTTGATTAGTATAAGTCAACTATGTGATGATGACCTTCAGGTAAGGTTTGATAAAAATTTATGTGAAGTTTTTGATCGGTGTCTTCTGACAGGTACAAGGTCATCTGACAACTGTTACATGTTCAATCATAGTTCATCATGTCATAAAGCTAGCCTTGACATTACAGATCTTTGGCATAAAAAACTTGGACATATGAGTTTTCGTAAGCTCCATGAGCTTGTGAAACATGATGCAGTAAAAGGGTTGCCAAACTTGGAAAAGAACTATACAAAGGTATGTGGTCCCTGTCAAAAAGGTTAGCAAACCAAGGCATCTCATCTTCCTATATCACAATGTTCCACATCTAGGTGTCTAGAAATGATTCATATTGATCTCATGGGTCCCATTGAGGTAGAAAGTTTAGGAAGAAAAAAAAATACACTTTTGTATGTGTGGATGACTTTTCTAGATACACTTGGGTGATTTTCTTGAGAAAGAAATCTGAAACCTTTGAGGCATTTAAAATTTAGTACACCCGTGTGATGAACTTGTATGATCTAAAGCTTATTAGAATTAGATCAGATCATGGCACGGAATATGAAAACTCATCATTTTCTAACTATTGTGCCTCTAATGGCATCTCTCATGAATTTTCTGCTCCCAAAACTCCACAACAAAATGGAGTGGCGGAAAGAAAGAATAGGACATTACAAGAGATGGCAAGGGTTATGTTGACCTCAAAAAATTTGGCTAAAAGATTTTGGGCCGAAGCCTTAAATACTGCTTGTCACATTGGAAATAGGGTTTTCTTGAGACCATGTAGTACAATGACTCCTTATGAAATTTTTCTTGGAAAGAAACCAACCTTAAAATATTTTCATGTTTTTGGTTGTGTCTGCTACCTTCTCAATGATAGAGACCAACTTTCTAAGTTTGATTCTAAAAGTGACAAGTGTGTCTTCATGGGTTACTCAACTAATAGCCGTGCTTACAGAGTTTTTAATCTCATGACTAAGACTATTATGGAATCTATGAACATTGTCTTTGATGATCTAACGGATCTTGGCCATAAAACTGTTGAAGAAGATGTTTCAGGAATTCTTGATTTTGGAGAAAACGATCCGTAACCAAAGATCCGAATCCGATGAACCAGGCGGTGATCAGCGAGAATCTGCATTCGGGATGTACGACGATGTGATTCGACAAGTCACCCAATGAGATTCAATGTAGCTACATCGGAAGTCACATTGGACGTAAATCGCGAAGCTGAAACTAATCCGCAGCATAATCACCCGCTTTGACTAATCGTGGATACGACATACCAAGGAAAATTCAGAAAATACATCTCTCCTCTCAGATCATAGGTAATGTTCAGGATGGTGTATCAACTAGAAGGAAAGGTAAGGTGGATTACAAAAAACTTGCTTGCAAGTCCACACTAGAATTTGATGAAATCCATGCATCTTGCTTTGTTTCCACCATTGAACCCAAAAATATGCATGAGGCTCTTAAGGATGAATGTTGGATAAATGCCATGCAAGAAGAACTAGACCAATTTACTAAAAACGATGTTTGGTATCTTGTTCCTAGACCCATTTCTGTAAATGTTATTGGAACAAAATGAATTTTCAAAAACAAAACTAATGAAGTGGGGGAGATAATAAGAAAAAAAGCTAGACTTGTGGCTCAAGGGTATACACAGGTTGAGGGGGTGGATTTTGATGAAACCTTTGCTCGTAGCCGTATTGAGGTCCATTCGCTCGCTTCTTGCCATTGCATGTTTTCTTGATATAACTTTTCAACAAATGGATGTGAAGAGTGCTTTCTTAAATGGCATCCTTGAAGAAGAAGTTTTTGTTGAGCAACTAAAAGGTTTTGAGGACCTCCATAAACTCAGTCATGTGTTTAAGCTAAAAAAAAAAAAAAGCCTTGTATGGTCTCAAACAAGCTCCTAGAGCTTGGTATGGGAGACTTACAGAACATCTTTTGAAAAGTGGGTTTAGAAGGGGAGAGGTGGATAAAACACTTTTTATTCAAAATCAAGACAAACACATTTTGATAGCACAAATTTTTGTTGATGACATTGTATTTGGATCCACCTCCAAGTCCTTGGAAAAATAATTTGTTAACTGCATGACTTCCACTTTTGAGATGAGTATGGTTGGGGAGTTAACCTATTTTTTAGGAATTTAGATTAAACAATTACATGAAGGGATGTTCATATCTCAAGCCAAGTATGCTCTTAACTTGGTGAAGAAATTCAATCTTGAGAATGGAAAACAAAAGAAAACCCCTAAGGGTACATCCAATAAACTCAATAAAGATGAAAAATCTGAAAGTGTTGACCATACTTTATATAGGAGTATGATTGGAAGTCTGTTGTACTTAACTCCCACCCGTCCAGACATCATGTATAGTGTGTGCTTTTGTGCTAGGTATCAAGCAAACCCCAAAGTCTCTCACTTGAAAGCCGTGAAAAGAATAATTAGATATGTTGGTGAGACTTGTGCCATGGGTTTGTGGTATACTAAACACACAAACACCAATCTTGTTGGGTTTAGTGATGCTGATTGGGCTGGTAGTATATATGATATGAGAAGCACCTCAGGTGGATGTTTTTATTTGGGAAATAACTTGATTTCATGGTTTAGTAAGAAACAAAATTGTGTTGCCCTATCAACAGCTGAATCTGAGTATATAGCTGCTGGTAGTGGATGTACACAACTCTTATGGATGAAACAAATGATCAAGGATTATGGTTTACACAACAATGTATTAACTATGTATTGTGACAACACTAGTGCCATAAGTATAGCTAAAAATCATGTTCAACACTCTAGAACTAAGCACATTGACATAAGACACCATTTTATTAGAGACTTGGTTGAACAAGGCATTGTTTGCATTTAACATGTGGGAACCGAAAATCAATTGGTTGATATTTTCACAAAGAGTCTAGATTTTGAGAGATTTATTAATCTTAGGAAATCTCTCGGTATGTGTGCCATATGACCCATCACTTCTTTATATATATATATATATATATATATATATATATATATATATATATATATATTAGGCATTTTGCATTGTTTTTTAGGGGGACACACTAGTTTCATTCTTTATGTTTTAGTACCTTTGTTTGTTGACCTGGATATGCATTCAATATCTGTTGTAATTTTCTTGTTCTGATTCTCCTCACCATCTCCCTAAAAGGTGTATTGAAATTAAAAAATCTTTAGTCCACAAAGGAAAGAGCTACCTTTTGAAATTTTTGGGATGCTGCAATTTGTAAAAGTACTATGGAGCTTAGGCTCTCATGGGTTGATCTTGAGAAAATTGACTCCCTTTAATTGAAAAAGTGTGAAAGCTACCTAACGGAAAAGAGCTACCTATGGACAAGGTTGTGGCATCTTGCTTTTGGAACTATGAATCCTCGGATTCCATGAGTTGATCAATAAGTAAAGTTGCTACCCTTGGTAAATAGTGTGAAAGGTTTCTAGTGGATTGTGTGAATATGCTCGAAATAAAGTAAAGCTATTCTCCTAGGGAAATAAAGTACCTATGGTAGTTATGGGAGTTATGTGTTGATTTGGTGAAGAAAAGATGAGAATTTGTACATAAAATCACAACTTTGGTGAATGTGTCTTCCAATGCAACTACATTGGGAACTACGTTCAGATGATCTAGACATATCACATGTGTGTGACTGCATTGTTTCTCTTGTTTTTCAGCACATGTTAGGCATATTTTCTAGGTCATATTTAGTGTTGATCATATCAGCCCCTTGATGTTTTTGTTTCTATAAACAGGTTAGTGCAATCTCTATTCCATTGTTCACCATGTTGATATTTTATGTGGTTGTCTAATCTGTGTGTTGTTCATGAGGTCTTGAACTGATTTATGATTACTGTTTTTGGCATGTTGGTGTGGTAGCAATTTTGGTTCATTAAGTGTTGTGTATCCACAAAATACTTGATTAATTTTGAAATATTCAAATTTTGAAATATGAAATGAGTTGTTATTCTCATATTTAATCCTCCACCTATTTCTCATGTCAATAACAACAGATTTTTATCTCTTCATTATGAGTGGTTAATATTTGATTTTTTATCTAAATGTTTGAATTTTGATTAGTTGTTAGGACTTCTCCCATTCCATGTAATTATGATGCTAACGGCTAATTGCAATTAGAGTGTGTATTAGTGTTGTGTTTCAGGAAGGAAGAAAACACCTCTCTCAGAAGCTTCTCATCCTTCAAAATCCGGCAGAAAATCTCTTGCACATCTTCTTCCTCGAAATTCTTCTTCCCTCATCTTCCATTCTTGTTTTTCTTCTCAAAATTCTCCATGGCCTCTACCTCATCCTCTGCACACAAAACCCATAAACACAATCCAACCTCAGATGTATCTTCCGATGAAGCTACATCAACCCCTCTTTCATCTCCCGAAAATCCCCTTACACCATTGTTGTTGCTCAGCCATTACCTGAACCTCTGACCATGATTCTTCCTGGCAAGAAAGGAAACGCTATTGATGTGGACAATCTAGGCGATTTATCAGGGTTACCCCAAATTGGTAACCCTAGCATGCGAAAATCAAAAAGGCTCAGAGGGATTCCTTCTAATTTCTACAATCCAAGCGAGGAGGATGTTGTTGCTGCCAAGAAACACAAAATGGTTCCTGGAATTTTTGAAGAAACAGTGGTCATTGAAAGCGACCCCGATGATGAGGACTTTGTTCCTAAAACAGGGCCGACTCCAGTTGTTCAAGAACCAGCTTCTCAACCTGCCTCTCCAATAATTGATCCAGTCGAAGAGGAAGCCAGAAACGATGACTATCCTATACCATCATCGCGACTCGTATTTCCCCCAAATTCTTCTGTTCAAGCTCAAGAGTCCTCTGACTCTAAGCGTGGTTCTCCTTCAGCGTCTATCAATTTTTCTAATGAAGATAGAACATTGGCTGACTACCTTGTTCAGTTGAAGACTGCGTCTCCTCAGAAATCTCCATAGTCTTCCCATCCTGTTGCAGAAAATTTAGCTCATTAGTCCAGTTCCTCCGAATTCGATGACAGTTCGGACAAAAATTTTGAAAGCAAAGAAGCCACGCCTGCAGATAGTGAAGACACTGAGGAAGCTCCTGTGAGATTCACCAGAAGCCGGGCATCTTCAGCCAATGTAGCTACTAATGTAGCTACATCCAAAATTTCCAAGCCTTCTGCTTCTATGGCCACCATAGTTGGTAAACCCTTATCTTCTAAATTTATTTCAAAGGCTGCTTCTATTCGCTATAATACCTCCCGTAAAATAGTGGATGAACGAATTATTCCATCAGTTGAGTTGGATGCACAATACTTGACACAATTTTTCACTGATAGAGGTCTTTCTGGAACACTATCATCTGCCTCTCCTTATTTTCATGACCTCATTTATGAATTTTATGCCAACCATGAAAAACGCATCTCCTCAACCTCTGATGGTAGGTTTGACAAAAATTTTGTTCGTGGTAAATGGTATCAATTTTCCTCTTCTATCATCAATGCCATGTGTAGCACTCCTGTGTCTGGTCCTTTTGTTATGAATACTGATTTGAATTTGTGTACCTTGGAGTTAACTGGTGGCACTCTGAATAAGTGGCCTGCAAAAGGCTCATCCATTAGTACTTCACAGCTATCCTCTCTCTATGCACTCATGCATAAAATATGTTGTGCAAATTGTGTTGGTCCCAAAATAGGCTCAATCTAGGCTAGAAGGGGGGGGGGTTGAATAGCCTAGTTGTTGATAAAAACTTTTTCGTAAATACTTCTTGATATTTTTCTTGAAAGATTTAATTATAAAAAGGTTAAGGCAGCGGAAACAGAAGCGAATCTGAACTATCGAGAATTCAGAGAAGGTAGCACATATTCAGAAATAGTTAAGCACAAGCAGTTAATGAGAAAGATAAGAACAGTTCAAAACAGAACACAGAGATTTGAAGTGGTTCGTACTGTGAATAGTACTACATCCACTACCAAAGTGGTTAGCTTTGGATTTTAAAAGTGCACTTGTTGATCCACTAGGTTTATGAATAAGATCTCTAATGGATCGTGTACAAAATAAGTTTTTAACCAAGTGTATAAAGGTGAGAGAAACAATCAAGGAATAATTGTTCTCACACGTGCTGAATTAAAGAACAGTTTAAAGACAAACTAAATGAAGCTGAAACGAATTTAAGATAACAGATCTGCAGCTTCAGAAAGTTTGGTGAAGTGTTAGTTCTTGTCCTTTGAACTCTTGAATGCTTGAGTATTGAAGATGAAGCTTGAGAGTTTAATGCGCAAGAAAGTTGTTCTTCAGATCTTCAGGTTTTGAATAAATACCAGGAAGAGATCTTTGGACCGTTGGACTAAGACAGAGTGAACTGTATCCAACGTTCTTTTGCATTGAATGCAATTCGGCGCTTTGGGAGAAGTAACAGCCACAGTCATCAGAGATGCAGTGTGTGCAGAGAAGACATTCCCAAATAGAGTAAGGTTTCAGACTGCAGGCGCTTCAGCTTAGAAAGTGTTCTTAGCCAAAAAGGGTAATGTCTTCAGTCTTCATGTTTCAGAGCGATGCAGACGATTGTCGGCATGTAGAGTTGACTTCTTGAAAATGAAATCTGATGAAGACATAATGACTAGATATTTTTCGAAAATATCTAAATAGGTGTACACGTCATAATTTCGTGATTTGACCAATTTCGATTTTCCGTTCTTTGAGCAGACTTCAAAGTCTGCTGTTCTTCCAAGGCTACTGAGGAAGCTTGCAAAACCGCGCCAAAACTAACACTTAAACAATTCTAAACCACTTTGATTCTAAGACAGTTGCCACACTAATCGGTACACAGACCTTTTAGCCACTGTACACTAGAATCAGAAGATGACTCAACCAAATCTAGAATTCGGAATCAACAAATTGGTCTCCCACCACTAACTCAAACACACTCACTGAAGAGCATGCTAGGGTTCTGTTTCAGATTGGGACTAATAAACCCTTTGATTTTGGAGATTTTGCCTTTAGAAAAATCTCTTCTTTAGCTGAGTCAGAAGGTGATAAGAGGTCTTTGATTTTTCCATCTTTGATTTATAAAATCTTAGTCTCCCAAGGTTACTCTCCCTCTACTGGAACTAGACTCTCTCCCATTCTTGAACCTCTTCACATCTCAACCAAACTTTTGAGAGGTGATAGAATTGTGAATCTTCCTCTTGTTCATCCTTATGTTCCTATTTCCTCAGTCTCTTCTGTTTCTATTCCTGGTTCTTCACAACCATCTGCTCCTACTTATGTCAATGCTACTTCCAATGTAGCTACATCAGCCATCTCTGCACTTCCTTCTGCTCCTATTTCCATAGCCTTTGTATCTGAACAGTTGACAATGGTGAATTCTCAATTCGACATTCTGGAAACTCAAACTACACTTCTTAAATCCTTAGCTGCTCAGTACACTGCTTGGTTGGCCATGCATTCTTGCCAAATAGGGGGTGTAAGTGTAAGTGTAAGTGTTCATGTTGCTGTTCTTGTTGCTGAAGCTGAAGTTGTTCCTGCTGTTGCTGTTCCTGATTCTGAAGCTGAAGCTGTTCGCTGAAGATTGATGCTAAAACTATGGTTCTTGTGGTTGCTTTGATATTCTGTGTGGTTACATATTTGGGACATCTGTGGTTGATACTATCTAAACAATGTTTCATTTTGGGTCTGTAATCTGTTTTTAAACTGATTTGATATTTGGTTGGTCTGTAACTCCTTCAAAATTGATTGGTTGGTATTGCTCTCTTAGCTTGGTTTTCTTTATTTCTGATGAGAGTATATGTTTAGGGGGTGAGTAGTTTGGATTATTCTCTCTAACAGTTGCATGATGTCATATGAATTAATATTGGAACACTTGCTTTGGATTTGACCAGAAATGCTCAACAAATGGGGTGATTGTAAGGGTAAAATAGGCCATGCCTATTTTTACTTGTTTCCCCTTTCTTGGTCAAAATATTACTTTTGTTAAGTTTGTGGTATTTTAGGATTTAATATCTATTATTAGATTTAGTTGTGGTATATTTGGTATCATAATCTTTTATTAGATTTTGGTAAATCTATTTTGGTAACTATATCTTTGCATAAATCCTAGTCAAACCGAGATTCTTGAATACTTTCATATTTTGTAATAAACTCTCACATAATTGGTAAGTGTTGGTCCTTCCTTATTTCTAACCCTTTTCCTTGTAGAAGAAGGATTGTTTTGCGTGTGTGTAGGACATCGCATAGCTATAAATAAAGGAGCAAGGATACGTGATGTTTGTAGAGATTATGAGAGAGAACAAAAAGCCATAAAGCTGTATTCAGAAGCAAGGTGTTTTAGTAGTTGTTTCCAGTCTTGAACATCAGCAGTTCGCTTGAAGCTGTTAATGTTATAACATTGGCAGTCACATTGAAGATCTGGAAACTGTTTTGTCTTCCTAAGGAAGCTGTTTTTATTTCTTCTCACGTTTTGTCTAATCTGTTTATGTGGGGTTTTTGTTCTCCAAGACTCATTGTCTTGTGAGAATATTTTGTGAGTGATTTCACAATTGTTTTTGTAAAACAATTATTATTTTTAGTGAAATCTTTGTGGCCTTGAGGCTAGGTCTACAAGTATTATCTTGTAGATTGTTTTTGGTAAACGTTTGCGTTCTGATTTCTGTTTTGTTGTTTATTCTTCTGCTGCTATAATCTTCTTTGACCATTGTGATTCCCATTGTAGCTACATTCACAGCTACATTGGAGATAATTTTGGTTTCTCTTGAGAATCCTAGCTATTGTGTTCTTTCACGGCCCAATGTAAAAATATAAGTCGTTGTGCTGCCCGGATTTATTTAGAACATAGCAGTAAAAAGAGTCATTATTATGGCCAAATATTTTTAAATGTATTTGTAATTATTGGAAGGAGGCGGCTGCAAGTCCGTAAATAATGTAAACATGGATGTATTTGTTTTCTTTTCTTTCTTTTAATGTTTTATTTATTTGCTAGATAAATATAACAAAAAGCATACTTTAGCCAAAAACTGTTTTTGAGACCGAAAGAGCGAGTTGAGTGTCTAGCACCTTCCCAACTCGTAACTTAGCCTCCGAACCCGTTTTATTTTATCTCTGGTTTTATTTTTGGCTTTTTCTTTATTTTCTCCTTAAAATAAAGATGGCGACTCTGTCAAAACATTTTGGATCATAGTGGGGCATCACAACATCCTTTCTTGCACTTTTCCATTTTCCCCTACACAAGGGAGAATGTGAATGAAAGGGTGATGTATTCCTATATCCTGGTATCCTCTTAAAAAAAGGATAACTTGATATAGAAAACTCAAAGCGTTCATAGTGATCTGAAATAGGCCTTAAGGCAATTTTTATAAAGTCCATAGTGGGGCCCCGTAACATCCTTTCTTGCACTTTTTTGTTTTCCCCTAAACAAGGGAGAATGAGAATGAAAGGGTGATGTATTCATGCATCCTGTTATCCCCTAAAAAGGGATAACCTGATACAGAAAACCCAAAGCTCTCATAACAAACCAAAAAAATCACTGAAGAGACCGAGGCGTATTCAACGCGCTTCTTGACAGCACCCTTTCCACATTTTTTATTTCGTCTTCCCCTAGACAAGGGAGGGTGGAATGGAAAGCGTGGTGTCCGCACCGCACGTCGCGCACCCCTGTCCAAAGGCGCGCGGTGCTCGGGCGCACTCCAGGGCACCCACAGTGGCGACTCTGCTTGGGAGATAGTTTTTATTTTAAATAAAGATGGAGGGCTAGACTCAGTAACCAAAACTTTTTTCTCTTTTGTTTCTAGCTAAAGTATACTTGTTATATTTCTTTAAGCATTTGAATATTTGCATTCTCATCCATCCGTGTATATATTTGTGGATATGATCATCCATCTTGCAGCAGTCTCGTTCCAGTCACCATTACATGTATATTTAAATAAATAAATAAATAAATAAATATATATATATATATATATATATATATATTGCAAAAAAAATCAAAAAATTATATATACAATAAATTTCGGGCAGCATAACGAAAGGGTCGGGGCTTTATTTTTATTATTACTTTATTTTGCTTTATATTATTATTTCGTTCTCTTTATTTTTATTACGCATAAATTGTACATATTTTATTTCATTATGTCGTTTTATTTTGGGGATTAGGACAAATTTGTAATTAATAGGAATAGATAGATTCCTCATTTTTCTTCCTATTTCTTGATGTATTGGCTTGCTTACTCGCGCTCAAACTAAAAAAGCCGAGGAAATCCACAAATAACAGCAAGACGGGTCATATCTGTTTTATATTTGAAAAAAAAGATTTTACTGCTTTTTAGATGCCGCACACACGCGCACGCATGTAAATATATTCCAAATTGCTACCCTACACCTTGGCCAGCTTACCCCCTGCATAAGCCATCGTTAAATTGCATATAGATTCTCAGGACACTTCATAGACCGACCGGTTTTTGCATCTCTGAATCATTGGTCAGCCCCTGTAAAAAAAAGAATAGCAAAAAAAAGAGAGAAAAAGAAAATAGCGAAATAAAAAAATGAATAAAAAAATCAAGAAAAAAATAGGATATGAATAAATACACAGGGGCTGACTGATTATTTTCTGATGCTCGACTTAGACCATTTTGAATGGTGGATCCTGGAAAAAGTATAGACCCTTCACCTGGGATCAGTCTTATCTTGGGGAGTCGAAAGGCAGGTGGAATACGAAGGTCCTATACTCTGGAGAAAGAATCCACTGTTCCAGGAATAGTCCTGAGACTGTCAAAACAAAGCAGGTGTTTGTCCGGTCAACTGTAGGAAAATGAATAAATAAATAAAAAATACTAATAAAGGCACGCTGTACTCCTAGCCCAGAAAGTCTTCAGCCAACCTTTCTGATACCTCTAAACTCATTTTCCTCAGAAACCTGGCCCAAATTTGGAAAGGCAGAGATAGTACTGGCCAATTGATACGAGAAACATGCACAGAAGCGATCGAAAGTATCGTGGTTAGATCGAAAAAGCGTAATCGTTCGAGAGCATTCGAGCAAGGTATGGCGGCGAAAGTGAGCGATCCGCTTATGGGTACAGATCTGTGGGCTCTGTGGGTATGCTCCGACTCCAGCTATGCAACAGTGGCTAGACCAAAATTTGGGTGCACAGGCTGATCGTATAATGAACCAAATGGCTAATTTGGTGCAAAGTTTAAAACCCAGTGGTGAGTGAATCTCTCCCCCTATAGTCCCTCAAGAAGCATCACCCTCCCATGTTCCTCCAAACCCAAATTCCCAGCCAAATACCAACCCACCAAATACCACCATTATCCCAAATCCAAATCCTCAACCCAATCCTTATTACCCAACTATCAACCCTTTCTCACCCTATCCCCCTTATCTTTTCTCAAACACCAAAATTCCCCAGAATCCAAATGACCTTCCTTTCTCCATCACCAATCCACTCCAAAATAGCCCCCATATGGACCCAAGAAGCTATTGCCAGCCAAGCCAAGTTACAACTTATCTACCTCCTAATGATCCTGGCCACCAAACTGAAACCGCCAATAACCCACCTGCCCAAAATCCTTATCCTACCCAAAATCCTTACCTTGCCTAAAATCCTTATCTTACACAAAACCCATATCCTACCCAAAATCCTTATCCTACCCAAAATCCTTACCATATACCGTAGCCAGAAATTAACCAAGCCTTTCCTAATCTTGCCAGCATATACCAAAAACCAACTCCCCCTCCCACCAAAATGGAGGCTGACATGGAAAATCTAAAAAGCATGATGCTCAAAGTTCTTAACAAAAGAGAATTTTCTACATGGGCACTGGTATTACAACCTTCGGCAGTATTGCCTTCAAAATTTAAAATGCCCAACATAGAGAAATTCGATGGGACTGGATGCCCTATATTTCACTTGAAATCATATTCCACTGGCATGCAATCAAGAGGGGCTAGCTTTGAAGCCATGGCCTCCAATTTTCATCTCACCTTAATAGGGGCTGCCAAGCAATGGCTAATGTTGTTAGATAACAGCACCATGGGTACTTGGGACTAGATAGTCGAAGGGTTCCTAGAAAGATACAAAGACAACACCAGCCCTGAAAATAAAAGAGACCTCGAGTCGTGCATCCAAAGGGAAAAAGAAACTTGTGTTGAATTTGCAGTCAGGTGGAATAGAAAGTTAGCTCAGACGTTCGACAGACCTAATCCGGTTGAGTCTTCCAAGATGTTCATTAAAAATCTCCAACCCATATACCTGGAACACATGCGGTATCTTCCTTATAGCAACTTCAAAGAAATAGTGAAGATAGGAGTCCGTATTGATGAAGATATACAGACTGGGCAATTAAAAGTCAATACGCCCTCCAATTCTTTCCGATACTCTAAAGGAAAGGCAGCCACATCAGCACCAACCGTTAATATGGTAGGAAATGCATCATCCACTTTTCCTACCCAAAACTATAGCACTGCTCCATGGTCCTACGGATCAGACAGGTCTGTCAACGCAGTTGGAGGGAATAATGGCTCGAACATAAATTTCAGGAATCAGAACAGGGTAAACCGGTATTACGATGAGTTGCAAGCACCCAAGTCTGTAATACTGGAAGGGCTAATGGCACAGGGAGTGCTAAAACCTTTAGAAGGCTAAACCACCAAACCCCCTGCCCAGGATGTGGAATCATGCCCAGTACTGTGATTACCATCGCTGCAGTGGTCACCTCACCGACAAATGCTATATACTAAAAAATGCTATCTAGGACCTAATAGATAATAAGGTTATTGAGAAACCTCCTCCTAGACCAAATATAATCAATAACCCCCTATCTCAAATCAATATGATTGAGGTTGATGAAAAAATCTGTGTACCCAAGTTCGAAATCAATAAACACCCTTTACCATATATCATTGTTCCTTTCTCTTCATCTCTATCCATAAAAGATCCTAGTTGCAATATGCTCTCTTGGGACACTATCCTGGGTAGCCAAAATACCTGCAATATTGAAAAAGCCACTTGGGTCGGTGGGGATGTCAGCCACCGTACGAGATCTGGCCGAGCCTACCAACCAAACCTAGAAAGAGGTGACCACTCTGGCAAAGATCAAGAAACAAATACTGGGGCTAAAACGGTGGGAGATACTTTATTAGCTTAGATGAAGAAAACTCAGGCCAACATATCCATCTGGGGCTTGCTTTGTGCTTCCAAAACCCACCGTGATACGCTGGCTAAGTCTTTAAGTCAGGCAGTTGTTCCTATCGAAACTTCCTCGAATGAGCTCACCCAAATGATCAGAAATATTCACTTTGGGAATGTGATTATGTTTACCGATCTAGATCTGCCAAGAGAAGGAACCAACCACATTGATGCTCTCCATATCACTGTGGGAGTAATGGAAAAACGAGTTCCTCGAGTTCTGATAGACAATGGGTCTTCTTTGAATGTATGTCCCACTAGCACACTGGCAAAACTAGGAACAAAAATATCAAAGCTTGTTCCTTCATCAAAGACAGTAAGGGCATACGACAATACTGACTATTGGGCCATTAACCATGCCAGTGGAATTCCAAGTCTTGGACATCCCAGCCACTTTCAGCCTGTTACTAGGACGCCCTTGGATCCATGGGGTAAAAGGGGTAGCCTCCTCGCTGCATCAACGTGTCAAATTTATCCACGATAATCATATACTAATCATTTTGATTGATAAGATTGTGGAAAACAAGGAAAATGAGGACGTCCCGATCCTCGAAATAGAGCATGATGACACTAGTATATTTCTCAGTGGCTTTGAGGTCATCCCCCAAGCTGTAGTCAACGCCATTGAATATGGGCGAGAAACTGACATCACCAGGAAGAAAACTACATCCCTAGGAAACATGGTTCCTTTAAACATGTTTCGGAAAATGAATTATATGCCTGGCCTGGGTCTCGGCAAAAATCAACAGGGACTTGTTAATTTAGTCCAAGATGAACTTAAGGAATGTATCCCTCCTTTCGGTCTAGGGTACAAACCTACTCCAGCTGAAGTAGCTGCATTTATGAAACAGAAGCGCGAGAAAAGTAAGGCAGAAAGAGAAAATCGTCCTTACAAATATCCCCCTCTCCAGCCATATAGAAAAACCTTAAATGAATTACTTTGTAAGGAAATGGGAAATAGAAGCCTATCTCATTTTTCCTGAGCCCTAGTCAGACCAGAATGGGAAAAGACACCCCGGTTGGGAAATTTTTAAAGATGTCAGTATTATCACTGATAAAATGGAAAATGTTACCCTGGAGCCCCGTAGCACTGCATATAAGACTGTCACAATTAAAAATACTTGGTTTATAGACCAAGATGATTATGCTCTGGCCCTATTAGATGATGAATGTCTGGGAGACAGTTTCCTGGGTATGATAGATGGAGGCGCTAATTATGAAGAGCTCCCTGTTGATTTTGAGTCTATTATTGATAAGCCTCTGCAGAATTGGTATACTATGACCGGCCCGCTCTTAACAACCGCAGGTCTGGTGGACCGCTTCAAATATTATATTCCCCATCCTTCTCCTAGCTTTACGGATTGGTCATCTACCGATCCGCTCCTTAAAGTTGAGGATCTCAAACCCCAGGTCCTCAATAATGTAAATAACCCTGTACAGTTTGCTATTAATGATAATTTGAATGTCTTTGCTTATTCCTTAGTTGCACCTACATTAAAAGACACATTAAATAATGAGTCATTTGATGAAATGGTCCCAAAAGATCAAAATAATTTGCTTGAGCTCGTAAAGTCAGTTGAGCACCAGGAGCAACATCATTCATCAGCAGCCAATGATGACCTATCCACTATCAATCTAGGGCTGAACAATGAAACAAAAGAGATCACAATCGGCATCTACCTACAAAGCCCTGAAAGGGTAGCACTTATTGACCTTCTCAAAGAGTTCGTAGACATCTTCGCCTGGTCCAATGAAAATATGCCTGGGTTGGACCCAGCCATTGTTAAACACCGGATCCCCATATATCCGGATGCTCGGCCAATTAAGCGGAAGCTCCACCGAATTAAATTAGAATGGTCACTGCAAGTAAAAGAAGAAATCATGAAGCAATTGCATGTCAAATTCATACGGGTAGTTGAATAGCCAATCTGGCTGTCCAATATAGTGACCATTCCAAAGCCCAACGGGAAGGTTCGGATCTGTGTAGAATTCCACGACCTCAACAAGGCATCACCCAAAGATGACTTCCCTCTACCCAATATTGATATCGTGGTAGACACCGTCGCCTCTCACAAAATAAGATCTTTCGTCGACGGCATGCTGGGCTATAATCAAATCAAAATGGCAACATAAGACTAGGAAAAAACCTCATTCACAACTCCCTGGGGAACTTATTGCTACAATGTCATGCCATTTGGGCTAAAAATGTCGGGGCTACATATTAAAGGGCTGTCACCACCCTCTTCCACGACATGATTCATAAAGAAGTTGAAGTCTATGTTGACGACATGATCGTGCATTCTAACGATGCCAACGGTGTTCATATCAAGGACCTTCGAAATTTTTTCGAAAGGTTGAGGAAGCATCAAAGGAAGCTTAACCCCACCAAATGTACATTTGGGGTTACCAAAGGCAAGGTCCTTCGATTCATGGTGACTGAGCAAGGCATCGAGATCAAGTCAACCAAAATTAAAGCCATCATAGAAATGTTGCAGCCAAAAACTCCAACCGAAGTCAAAGGCTTCCTGGGCCGATTGCAATATATCAGCCGCTTCATCAGACAACTGACATCCATATGTGAGCCCCTCTTCAAAACCTTAAAGAAAAATAATGACCAAGTCTGGGACGAGAAATGCCAGCTAGCCTTCGAAAAAATAAAAGCCTACCTTACCAATCCATCAGTGCTAGCTCCTCCCCATACACATAAACCTCTCCTCCTATACTTAACCGTCACAGACATGTCAGTAGGGGCTATGCTCACCCAAGAAAAAGATAATTCCTACATTGAAAACGCTATCTATTTCATAAGTAGGAAGTTGCAAGGAAGTGAGCTAAATTATTCAGCACTAGAGAAAAGCTGCACCGGCCTAGTCTGGGCAACGCAAAGGCTCAAAACCTATCTGCAAGGACAATCCATCAAGCTCATCTCCAGAATGGATCCTATAAAGTACATCTTCGGCAAGCCATCACTATCCAGCCGACTGGCTAAGTGGTCATTTCTTCTCAACGAGTTTGACATAACCTATGTCACACTCAAATCTTTCAAAGGCAGCGTAATTACAAACCATTTAGCCGATTTGCCCTTAAAAGCAGAAGATGCAGCTGAGCCTGGCTTCCCAGATGAAGGTGTCCTGGAATTACTGAACATGACACCAACTGGCAAATGTTCTTTGACGGAGCCGCAAATAAAAGAGGCTTTGGCATAGGGATCTTGCTAATCGACCCAACAGATTCCCACATTCCGTTGGCCATAAGGTTGGAGTTCGAATGCTCAAACAATACAACTGAATACGAAGCCTACATTGCTGGTCTAGAAGAAGCCCTTCGTAAAGGAGCCAAAGATTTGGAAGTCTACGGAGACTCCGCTCTGATCATAAATCAAGTCGAAGGGAAATGGAAGACCCAAGATCCCCGGCTACATCTCTACCATGCCAAATTGACTGGACTTGCCACCAAATTTGATTCTATCTCGTTTCATTACTTGCCGCGAGATAGAAATCAATTTGCGATGCATTGGCCACTCTAGCATCGTTGGTCCAAATTCCCACGGAAACCAATGTCCAACCATTTGTAGTTGGGAAAAAGGTCACTCTAGCATACTGCTTCAAAATCAATGTTGCTCCTGAAACAGATCACGAGCCTTGGTATTCAGACATAATAAATCTACTTCAAAAAGGGATCTATCCTCCCAGCCTAGACAAAAGGGGGAAAGTCTCCCTACGGAGATCGGCATCGCAATTCCTATTTAGCGGTGGCAGACAAGAGGCATTATCAAGGCCTAAATCTATTATGTGTCGACCAAGCAAAGGCTGAGCAAATCATGGACCAGCTTCATGGTGGTACCTACGGGCCCCATATGAATGAACATATGTTATCCAAGAAGGTCATACGGTAGGGGTATTATTGGAGCACATTAGAAACTGACTGTATTCGGTGGGTACGTCATTGCGATAAGTGCTAACGTTTCACAAATTTGCAGCACGTGCCCCCGCACATCCTATATAACTCCACTGGCCCTTTTCAACTTGGGGAATAGACGTCATAGGCCAAATACACCCGAAGGGATCCAATGGCCACAAGTATGTCCTGGTAGCCGTCGACTACTTTACAAAGTGGATGGAAGCCTCTTCCTATAAAGTTCTAAATGCTTAGAAGGTGTCCGAATTCATCCGGACCAATATTATATATCGATACGGAGTGCCTTTCGAAATTATCTCAGACAATGGCACACATTTTGAAGGGGACGTGAATCGTCTACTCGATGAATTCAAAATCTAAAGGCATAAATCCTCCCCCTACCGACCATAAGCCAATGGTGTCGTAGAAGCAGCCAATAAAACACTGAAAAATATTATCGGAAAAATGGCTGATACAGGAAGAGACTGGCCAGAAAAATTGCCATTAGCCCTCTAGGGCTACCGCACTTTAGTCTGCACACCCACTGGGGCTACTCCTTACTCTCTAGCCTATGACATGGAGGCAGTGCTGCCCATAGAAGTTGAAATTCCATCATTAAGAGTGATGGTGGAATCCGGCATATCGGAAATTGACTGGGTCAAAGGGCGATACGAAGAATTATCCCTAATCGATGAACGAAGGATGTTGGCCCTAGAGCACACCCGAGCATATCAAAGGTGAATAGCCCAGCCTTCAATAAAAAATTCAAAGGCCGCGACATCCAAGTCGGAGACCTAGTACTTCGAGAAAAGCCCCCTAGTTATGTTGATACCAGGGGAAAATGGAAATTTCCTTGAATGGGGCCATATGTTGTTAAAGAAATCCGGTCATGAGGTGTAGTATTCCTCACGAACCAAGAAGCGGAAGATCTTGTTCAGCACTTCAACCTCGACAAGCTCAAAAGTTACTATGCTTGAGCCGATACATCTGACAGTTGCTTCCCTCTCCAGCTCGCTAGGCTGAAAACCCGAAAGGGCAGCCTAGGAAAAAATTATAGCATATATAAAAAAACAAAAAGAAAAAGGAGACATAAGGGCTCGCTAGGTTGAAAACCTGAAAGGGCAACCTAGGTAAAAGTTAGAGCATAAAAAAATCAGGAGAAAAGAGGTGGGAAGGCACTTTCTGATTCCTCAGCATCCGAGCTTCGGTCTTCAGCATGCAGGGTCCTCACTGACAAAAAGAAAAACCATGACAAGAGCTCGCATTTAATACCAAAATATAATATAACATAAAGTCCTAAGGTGCAACTTAGGAATAACTGCTTAAGATATTTAGATTATGCATTTATTTCCGGTACGTTTTACTATTCCTTGCTACCTCTACCCCCTTGTTTCCCCCAACTATCCTTTATTTGCAGCTCAGCCCTAAAGCGGTCCATCAATGTCTGCGGCGTCCGCCCAGTCGGGCCCATATACTCTTTCTGTGAGGTACAGAAGAGGTTCCAGTCTCACCAGCGTGAGAGCCCCTAGAAGTATCTTCTTCTTCATCAGCGGCATCCCCATTATCTTGGGCAGCCGTGTTGCTTGGGCCAGTGCCATCATCTCTGAGGGCAGTGCCCCATCCGCCAGCTTGAGGGGGAGGGACAGCCTCATTTGGTTCCCAAGGATTATATATTCCGCCGGCTTGCATTGCTCAGTTGAGGAGGTGCGTTACTGGGACCTGCCTCATTCGGATCTGGAGCCGTCCGGGCATCAAGGCCGTGAACACGCCTAAAATCCTCCTATAAGGCCTTAGGGATCACTAGCCCCAGCTCTCTATATCCACGCCTATCTCCATTAGGCGGGCATCCAGACCACTGGTTATTCGACGGCCTAGCATCCGCCTCAGTGCTCGCCTAATCATGTGAGAATGCCCCTCAGCAGCTACAATAACCCATGATAGATATTCATGGGAAAGGAGCATGTAATCAGAATACCATCAGTATCTGGCAGCGACTCATCTCCAAAGTAACTGCATAATGGCCCACCAGGGCCCTCAAAGGAAGAAAATGCACGGTACCCGCGCTCGAGCTGGAAATATGCTCCCGCACCCAATCTATGTTCGAGCAGCCGCCGTGTCAGTTCGGCCGGACTATGTTCTAATCCACGAACTCAGCCAAGTAAGGTGGCTCGTCAAAGCACTGATGCAACCGACCCAGCGTGAAATGAAAAAATGAAAAGGCCCAAACCTGCAAAAAAAGAAAAAATCATCAGCAAAAAAAATATATGTTGCAAAAGAAAAAAAAGAAGAAAAAAAATAATAACAAAGGCAGGAAAAGAAAAGATACCTCCCAAGTCGGAGCTAATCCATTAAGGGTCGGTGAGTCATTACAGCTGGCTCTATCCATTGAGGCGTACAGCTCGGCCAGGCCTGCCTGCCCCCAGTCGTAATCGGCAATGTGATCAAAATCCCTCAGGCATGCCAGGATAGAAACCCTCAGGGTAGTGGATGTGTTGGCGAAAAGAGAAGTACCAAGGAAAAATAACAGAAATGCTCTAGCAACACGAGCTACGGCCTCGCTGTCATTCTCTGGAACCCTCGCGGCATTATCTAGGAGCCATTTATGCATGCTGCCAATATAGACTTCATCCGCCGATTTATATTCGGGCTCAAAGCCCAAGAGGTCTTCCACCACGTCATGGTGGCGACGGAGGGTGTAATCGGACTCCAAAATCCTACCGGTACTGGTAGGAATGCCGGTAATCGCAGTAAAATCGCAGGGGGTCATGGTCGCCTCCCCCCAGCTGAAGTGAAAGGTGTGGGTAGTATCCCACCAATAGTCCCTCAGAACCTTGAAGATGGGAAAATAGATGCGAAATAGGCCAAAAGCCCGCAAAAAAGTGCTGAAACCCGAGCCCTCCACTAAAACCTGTGCCGCCTCGGGCATCAAGCTATAAATGTCAGAAACTTTGGCACAACTGGCACGAATGCTAGTCAGGGGCTTACTCATCTATAAGAAGAAAAAAACAGGGGCATATCAAAAAAATAAAAAAAAGAAGAGGAAAATGTAAGTTTACTATCTTTTATTTTTTCCTTCACGCATTATTCATATAAGCATGTTGCATACATCGCATTTTGCAAATCATCATAAAATGTTTACATAATAATTTATATATTGCATCTTTTGTATTCAACAAAAAAAAGGAAGAATAAAAATTTTAGCATCCCTCCATAAAAAAAATAAATGCATCTTTTTATATTTAAAAATATATTTTGGCATTTCGGCATAATAAAAAAGATAGAAAATGTGTGTTTTGCATTTGAAAAATAACACATTTTTGCATTTTTGCACACGTTGAAAAAAAATGCATAATATTAGCAAGCATCCCATAAATTTTCTATGTTACATTTGCATCCAATAAAATGATATATGTATGCATTAGCCATTTATCATTTGCATTTATTATCTAAATAACAGCATTTTAGCATTCGCGAAAATAAAGATAAAATGTTGCAAATTTTGAAAAGAAAATATTTTCATGGCATTTATCATGTCTTTGCAGCATAAGCATTTCATAAAAATGAATTTTATCACATAAAATATTCCTGATATATTTTGCATGCATCCGAAAATATGTCAGAAAAAAAAAATGACATATTCCAAAAAGTCTATTTCATAGGCATGCATCATATAAAAATATTTTTCATCCTAAAGCAATGCATCATATAGCCAAATTGCATTAATAATATAAAACATGTATTGCAGAGTCAAATAGTGTCAACTAATTAAATTATGCATCGCAAAAATGAATTGCATGAATTTCATGAATAAACTGCCAAATTGCATCATTCTAGCATATATATTGCATGCATAAGCATTATAAGCAGGATCAGGAGCACTCCAACAAGCCAAAGCAGCACTAAAATCTAGCAGATCAGAGAAATCATTCAAATGGGTTTAGAAAAAAGAAACTTACAACAGAATTTGGAAGATTTGATACGTGAATGTTCCAATGGCGATGAAGATTACTCCAATCATCCTTGGAGTAGCGATATCTGACGTAATTCCGGATCAAAGGAGGGAGTTCATTCCTCCTTTCGCCTGAATCTGGATGCATCAGAGCTTTTCCCTTCCTAGATCGCGAAGAAGAAGCCATCTACTAAGAGAAACATGCAAATTGGCGGAAGAAAATAGAGAAAATGGAAAAGAAATAAACAAAGCAGCAACAATGGCCGCAAGCAGTCGCAGAAGAAAGAAAAGAAAGAAGAAGAATCTGAAGCTTCTCCCCCTGCTCGTCACATATAAGGGAGGGAAAATGAATTTTTCCTTTTTCCCCCTCCAAAGTTTGAAGGTTCAGCACTTAAGTCCTCAAGTTGCCAAAGCTGCAAAATGGCCCCTGAAGCTTAACGGAAGTTTAACAAAGTTAACTTTGTTAACAAAATTTGACGGTCATCCATCCAAGAGCAAGGGAAAGCTCGTATCCCCTCAGATTAGCCACCAAATAAGCAGAAAAGCCAAAAATATCAGCGGCAAATGTAAGCATAAAAAGGGGGGGGGGGAGAAGAAAAAAATGCAAGCATGCAAAATAAAAAGAAATGCAAGCATGCAAAAAAAAAATGCAAGTATGAAGAAAAAAAAATGCAAGAAAAAATATGTGTGCAAAAAGCAAAAAGCAAGAAAAAAAAAGGGGGCAAGAAGCAGCATAAGAAATATATGTGCAAGCAGCAAAGAAGAATTTTCCAGCTAAAACCGGAAATGCAGCAGCAAAGAAGATTTTTCCAGCTAAAGCCGGAAAAGCAGCAAAAGGGAGAGTTTTCCAGCTAAAGCTGGAAATGCAGTAGCAAAAGAGAAATTTTCCAGCTAAAGCCGGAAAAGCAGCAAAAGGGAAAATTTTCCAGCTAAAACCGGAAAAGCAGCAAAGAGAGGAAAATTTCCAGCAAGAGTCGAAAATACGGAAAAATATATAAAAATCCCCAGCATGAGTCCGCAAATGCAGTAAAGGCAACAAAGGTAGAAAATGCAGCAAATGCAGCAAAAGCAGTAAATGCGGCAAAAGCCGCAAAAGCAAGGCAATGGTAAGAAAAGGTAAAGTATTTTACCTTTTGCATGCATGATGAGTTCCACCATCGCATTCAACGAAGGACTAAGTTCTCGAGGATGCGATGTTTTCCTGCTTTATAGGAGTAGCATAGGATCATCTGCTCACGGGGTGTAACCCCAAGAGGAATGATCAGCCCATGATGTGTTCCACTTGGTTGTCGGATCTTTCCCTGAAGGGGCTGCAACCCCGGGTCAGAGGGAAAGGCTATTGTTCTCTGACGAAGGCTGAGTTCCTGAGGAGACGATGCATTCCGCCGTCATGTTTGGCAAAGGGTTTCGACACTTTGAGGATACGACATGCATTATGATTTGTGTTTGGAACTTTCCCTGAAGGGGCTGCAACCCCGGGTTAGAGGGAAAGGCTATCGTTCTTTGACGAAGGCTGAGTTCCTGAGGAGACGATGCATTCCGCCGTCGTGTTTGGCGAAGGGTTTCGACCCTTTGAGGATATGACATTTGATGAGACTTGTGTTTTGCCTTTCTACCGAAGGGGCTGCAACCCCGGGCCAGAGAGAGAGGCTATCGTGTTCCGACGAAGGACCCTGTCCTGAGGACACGATGTTTGACATTGGCATCCCACCCAGCATTGTTTTTTTGCATATGCGAACTACGTTTGGTATGATTCCTTTGATAAGGATACGTAGGCAGCCTATTTCAGTAGGCACGACCATCGCAACATGCTTGTTTCCGCTTAGGCCGAACTACGTTTGGTCTGATTCCTTTTATTAAAGGATACATAGGAAGCCTATCTCGGTAGGTCCGACCATTAGAGCACATAATTTGCATATCTGCTTAAAAAATACGATAACCTGCTATAACCAACTAAATATGTCTAGGATATGTGAGGTTTGGTTAGCATTATAAACTGTTGCATTATAACTGCTACCTGTTGCATCTCCCCCATTATAATCGCACACAATTTGGGAGTCTATTCTTATCAACGATGTTCGTCTGCTCAGTAAGTTGTGGGTTACCCGTAGATTCCATCGTTAAGGGGATCTATAGACACCCCAATTTTGTACCCCTGGTACGTAACATTGACATACGATATCAAGACCTGTTAAAACTTAACAATTGTCAAGTTATAGGATTTTAAAAAGGCATAAGACAAAGCATGATGCGCAAAACAGTAAAATGCAAGTGCCTAAGTGTCCAAAAAGAGGTTGAAAAAGGGAGTGGGCGCTGCCATAATACATTATGGGCGCGGTGCCCATAAAGCATGGTTCCGGCACCAAGGGCTTCAACAGTGTCCTAGAGTTAACGCATTGCACAATTTCTCAAGTGCGTGGTACAAGCCGATGAAGCACAAATCCAACTAGAAATACAGGTGCTCGGCCTCACTATCAAGGGATCACAACAGAGACTCAGAAATTCTCTCAAAGCGTTGTTATTACACCGAGAAAGAAATAGAGAGCGATCCTGAGAATAGTGAGCGCCCCTCCTATAAAGCCTCGAAGCTCTGCCAAAACTCCTCCAAACGCAAAACCAACCGGTCAAAGTGAACCTTAGCCCTCCAGCTAGGTTTCCACCCTATTTCCCCGGTCCGAAAATCTCGAAAAGAGCAGTTGCTCTGTTCGAGTAAAAAGGCCAAATCCGCTAGAAACAAGCGCTTGTTCTCGCCTCGATTCCGCCAAAGCAGCACGCAGAAGAAAAACTCAAGCAGCTTGCTCCGCCCATTTGACGGTGCCTGTAAGCAACCTTCAAGGCCACCCTCGCTCGAACCACAGCGAAGAAGAAAAGACTCCTCTCCTGAAGGACAGATTGAGCACACCACGCTCTAAAAGGTAAGCCATTAAGGGCGTTATTTTATAAATAAAAAAAACTATTTTCCATCTGGCCCAATGTAAAAATATAAGCCGTTATGCTGCCCGGATTTATTTAGAAAATAGCAGTAAAAAGAGTCATTATTATGACCAAATATTTTTAAATGTATTTGTAATTATTGGAAGGAGGCGGCCGCAAGTCCATAAATAATGTAGACATGGATATATTTGTTTTCTTTTCTTTCTTTTAATGCTTTATTTATTTTCTAGATAAATATAACAAAAAACATACTTTAGCCAAAAACTGTTTTTGAGACCGAAAGGGCGAGTTGGGTGCCTAGCACCTTCCCAACTCGTAACTTAGCCTCCGAACCCGTTTTATTTTATCTATGGTTTTATTTTTGGTTTTCTCTTTATTTTCTCATTAAAATAAAGATAGTGACTCTATCAAAACATTTTGGATCACAGTGGGGCATCGCAACATCCTTTCTTGCACTTTTCCGTTTTCCCTTACACAAGGGAGAATGAGAATGAAAGGGTGATGTATTCCTATATCCTTGTATCCTCTAAAAAAGGGATAACTTGATATAGAAAACCCAAAGCGTTCATAGTGATCTGAAATAGGCCTTAAGGAAATTTTTATAAAGTCCATAGTGGGGCCCCGCAACATCCTTTCTTGCACTTTTCTGTTTTCCCATACACAAGGGAGAATGAGAATGAAAGGGTGATGTATTCATGCATCCTGTTATCCCCTAAAAAAGGGATAACCTGATACAGAAAACCTAAAGCTCCCATAACGGACCAAAAAAATCACTGAAGACCGAGGCGTATTCAACGCGCTTCTTGATAGCACCCTTTCCGCATTTTTAATTTCGTCTTCTCCTAGATAAGGGAGGGTGGAATGGAAAGCGTGGTGTCCGCACCGCACGTCGCACACCCCTATCCAAGGGCGCACTCCGGGGTACCCACAACATGCGACATCAAGACCTGTTTAAACTTAACAAATGTCAAGTTACAGGGTTTAAAAATGCAAAAGACAAAGCAGGATGCGTAAAACAATGAAATACAGGGGTCAAAGTGTCAAAAGGAGGCTAAAGTTTGAAGGCCTGGCACTGAACCAAGACATGTGGGTGCGGCGCCCAAGACCTTAGGGTTCGGTGCCCAGAGCTGCTACAGTGCACTCCGACTTAACGTATTGCACAAGCCTTCAAGCGTGCGGTACAAGCTGGTGAAGCTCAAGAGGAATATCAGAAATCCTAGCGATGTCCCTCTTTTCACCTATAAATACAGGTGCTCGGCCTCACTTTGTGAAGGATAAAAAATCCCAAAGAAATCACTGTTCAGCGTAGTTTTTACGCAGTGAGCGATAGAAGAGCGATCGTGAGAATAGTGAGTCCCCCCTCCTTTAAAGCCTCGAAGCTCTGCCAAATCTACTCCAAACACAAAACCAACCGGTCAAAGTGAGCCTTAGCCCCCCCAGCTAGGTTTCCACCCTATTTCCCCGGTCCAAAAATCTCAAAAAGAGCAGTTGTTCTGCTTGAGTAAAAAGGCCAAATCCGCTAGAAGCAAGCAGTTGCTCTGCCCGATTTCCGCCAGTAGCAAGCAAACAACAACAACAACGCAAGTAGTTGCTCCGCCTGCTTGACGGTGCTTAGAAGCAACCTTCGAAGCAGTCACCCTGCCCGAACTACAGCAGCAGCAAAAAGACCCCCTCTCGCTTAAGGACACACCAACGCTCTTAAAGATGAGCCTTTAAGAGTTTATTTTATAAAAAAAAAGCTATTTTCCATCCGGCCCAATGTAAAAATATAAGCTGTTATGCTGCCCGGATGTATTTAGAAAATAGCATTAAAAAGAGCCATCATTATGACCAAATATTTTTAAATGTATTTGTAATTACTGGAAGGAAGTGGCTGCAAGTCCGTAAATAATGTAAATGTAGATATATTTGCTTTTAATGTTTTGTTTATTTTCTCGAGAAATATAATAAAAAACATACTTTAGCCAAAAACTGTTTTGAGACCGAAAGGGCGAGTTGGGTGCATAGCACCTTCCCAACTCGTAACTTAGCCTCCGAACCCGTTTTACAATCTCTGGGTTTTTTTTTTGGGAAACAGGGGCGGCACCCTGCACGATATTATTAATAAATAAAAAAAGGAACAAACTTAAGGGGGACAACCAACCTTGCCCTTATAAATGGGAGGACAGAGGAGCCTTACCTAGAAATGGAAATAAAAAAGCAAAGACAGAAAATGACTAACAAATAAAACCTCAAAACAGAAATACAGAGAAAAATTAAGCTATCCGAAGGCGAGGGAGACTAATGACATCCAACCAAATGTCACCACGAATAGAACCAGGGATGTCTAAAGGAGAAGCAAACTCAAAATCATGACCCATGTCCATAGCATAATTAGCAAACCCATCTGCAACAGAATTAGACTCTCTATAGCAGTGCAAAAAAGAAAAAAATATGAAGCCTTTGCAAATCAAGGATATCCCGAATAAAGTAAGCACGGATCCAGGGGGAGAATGACCCAAAGTGAGACAATCGAAAATACATGCAGAATCCATCTCGACAATTGAATTATGATACCCGTTAAAAGCCAGTCAGCGAATACCATGAAGTAGAGCCTTAACCTCAGCAACTGTGTTGGTGCAAGTACCGAAAAAAAGAGCATAACCATAAATAACCAAGCCTCTGAAGTCCCTAACAACACCACCTCCCCCTCCAGGCCCAAGATTGCCCCTAGAACCACCATCAGTGTTAAGTTTAACCACACTAGGAGGAGGCTTAAACCAAGACACATGAGAGATATTGATAGATTTAGATTTGCCAAAAATCAAGGCAGAACCAACCCAACGAATACCTTTATAGTTCTCGACCTGAAGGATGACATGGAGATCACTTTGAATGCGCAAAATAACACCAACCATCGAGATACAATTACCATCATACAGGGCAGCATTCCGGTGTTTCCAAAGATGCCAAAGGATAAGAGAGGGAAGAATAGCAAGGATAACCGAGTCCCCATGCAACCACCAGGACATACATTTCTGTCGAATGGAGAAGTCATGAGAAGAAATGTCGTAGGTACCTTGGAAGAAAGACCATACGGGTGCAGCAATCTTACTACAAATGAAGACATGCTCAAACGATTTAGAGGAAGGGAGGGAGCAACAAGAACATTTAGATGCCATCTTAAAACCCTTCTTGATTAAGGCTTCGTCCAAAGGAAGTCTGAACAGAAAAAGTCTCCAGACAAAAATGCTGATATGTTTAGGAACCAAACGATGCCATATAAATTTCGAGGTAAAGGATCTGGAGCTCACAGGCCGCACAATAGCAAGATTTGATTTAATAGAGAACTTACCATTAGCGTTAACAGTCCAGCAAGGCTGATCATTGACTTCACTAAGGTGAATATGGGAATCCTTGATAAAATGAATAAACTTGGTTGGGAGATCCACGACAGAAGCACCAAGAGAATGTGTATCATCAAATAAATCGCAAGCTTTGGACAAGGCAGAATTTGGAGGTTGAAGAACATGTTCAGGAAGCCAACGGTCATGCCAAAGAGAGCACTCCCCCTTACCAACAATCCATAAAATAAAAGGCTCAGTCTTTGATCGAGCTTGGAGAATACGCGACCAGACTTTGGAGCCCTTGGATCGCACAACAGCGGGATGGGAGTTGGGACAGTACCGAGCAGACATAAATTCACTCCAAATACTGTTTCAGGTGCGAAAAAGCCACCAAAGCTTGATAGAAAAGGAGCTACTGAGATCAGCCATAGAGAGAATGCCCTAGCCCCCCTCCGAAATGGGCTTGCAACAAGTAGACCATGCCACCCAGTGAGATTTATTGCAACCTTCGATATTGCCTAGAAGAAATTAGAAAACAGCTTTTCAATCAATTTAATCACGGCAACTGGAGGGTCAATGACTGCAAGATGGTAAGAGGAGATAGAGTGAAACACATGATTGATCAAGGTAATGCGACCCGCTTGATTATGAAAACCACATAGCCAAGACCCAATTTTGGATTGAAGTTTCATGATGAGAGGATAGAAGATGTTTTTCTTTTTCCGACCAAGATAAAGGGGGCAACCCAAATAAGTAATAGGAAGAGAGCCAATCTAAAAATTAAGAGTAGCAGCAATATCCTGGATGCGGGAGACATCAGTTCGAGGAGGGACAAAGAAATGACTTTTCGAACCGTTAATTAACTGCCCCGAAGCATCCTCATAGTCTTTAAAAAGAGCCGAGTGCTTACGAATCGAACGATTATGACCATTACAAAAAATGATAATATCATCAGCGAAGGCTAAGTGGGAAATAATCGGGCAACCACTAACTATGGAATAGGCCATCGAGGGATGAGAGTCATGAAGCCGAATGAGACTGCGACTGAAGACTTCATCGGCGATAATGAACAAACTGGGAGAAAGAGGATCCCCTTGACGAAGCCCTCTAGATGAATGAAAAAACCCAGTTGGAGAGCCATTGACAAGAACAGAAAACTAATTGTCCGAAATGGACCGCCAGATAAGGTCAAGGAACATCTTGCCGAAACCAAACTTGCACATCACGGTAATGAGAAAAATCCAAGAGACCCTGTCAAAGGCTTTAGTCATGTCCAACTTTAAAATCATATTAGCTCCAGTAACCTTCTTGCCCAAAAAAAGACATAAGCTCCTGAGCTAAAAGGATATTTTCTTGAATGATTCGACCTTTCGTAAAAGCACTTTGGTTGCTCGATATAATGAAGGGAAGAAGTTTAGAGAGCCTCGAGGATAGAAGTTTAGAAATAATCTTGTTACAAAAATTACAGAGGCTAATTGGTCTAAACTCCTTAAAAGAAGTAGGATGCTCAACTTTGGGAATGAGAGTGATAAGGGTACTTGTCCAAGAACGAGGTAGGGAAAAGCCAGCAAAAAATTATAGAATTGCTCGATGTAAATCTTCCCCAATAATGTCCCGACAATGGGAGAAAAATTTCCCCATAAACCCGTCAGGACCTGCCGCACTATCACCACTTAGAGCATTAACAGTGGTTTGAACTTCAACGAACGAAGGGGGGGCAGTAAGGTCAGCATTCCATTCATGCGTAATAAGATTAAGAATCACATCCATAAGGGAATTGTCACGGCAAGGACTAGTAGAAAGCTTCTCCTCAAAATAGGCTACAGCCTCACGCTTAATATCCATATCTTGATCCAGAATAGTGCCATCCGACTTAGAGATAGAATGAATGTGAAGCTGAAGACGAGATTGCAAAACAGAAGCGTGAAAAACCTTGGAATTATTGTTACCCTCCTTTAACCATTTAATCCTAGATTTCTGTTTCCAAAAAGCCTCTTCACGAGAAAGACATGAATGGTGATGCGCTTGAGCTTTCATCAAAGCAGCCCGGTTATCCGCAGAGGCATTGAGCTCATAAAATAATTCTTTTTCGAGTACTTCAACCTCCGCATCTTTGAGGGAGGTGAAAATGTTACCAAAAATATCTTTATTCCAAATACAAAGAGCAATCTTGACATTCTTGAGCTTGAGAGAGAAACGAACTAAAGGTCGCCCCGAAACTGAATTGTTCCAAGTTGTACGCACCACATCCAAGAATGTGGGGTGAGTGGTCCAGGTATTAAGAAATATGAAAGAGGCAGGTTACAAATGAGAACCCCAAGAGTAATTGAGCAGGAGAGGAGCGTGGTCCGAGCAGGTACGACTAAGATGCTAAACAGAAGACGAGGGAAAATCTTTTAACCAACCACAATTACCCAAAAAAACGGTCAATTCGTTGAAGGATGGTGGATCCACCGTCTTGCTTATTCCACCACGTGAACTGAGGACCCGAATAGCCAAGGTCCGAAATGCCTAAAGCCGCCAAACAAGAGTGAAAATCTATAGCTCCTCTGCGATCCCAACCATTACCACCAGATTTCTCAGACGGGTGCAAGATAATATTGAAGTCTCCCCCGACGAGCCAAGAAATGTCTCCCACTTGAGAGCTAAGATCAATGAGCTCATTCCATAAATCTTGACACTCAAGGATGTCACATTTAGCATAAACCCAGGTAACATAAATAAACGAAGGCCGTGAGTAGTGCTTGAGGTGGAGAGTGAGCTGTTGAATTGAACTGAGATGAATTTGACAAGAAAAAGATGCCTTGACAAAAACCCAAATAGATCCTGACAAGTTTGAGAAACCAAATCTGAAGTTGAGTTGCCTGGTAATTAAGTCCACCCTATCCGGAGATATCATCGGTTCACTGATAGCAATTAATGAAATGTTATGAGTTCTAATGAGAAATTTAAGACGAGCAATAGTGGGATCATTCCCAATACTGCGAACATTCCAAAATAAAGCTTTAAGATCCATAAGAAAAAGTGGAAGAGACAGAATGAGATTGCTTAGTGCATCGTAAGACGATCCGTGGGAGGAATATCGTGATGCTTCGAGCTAATCGAACATCCAAATTTAAAGCGTCCAGCGAGTTAGTGCAGCAGTCTTCTTCTTCAATGACCTCTAGATTAGCAAACTTATTGGGGGAATGAAAAGGTTGCAGCGTAGCCAAATGAGGGTCACGACTCACATTGGAGTCGGGGTGGGCAGCAGCCTGCAAATCAATGTTCATACCATCATGGACAGGTTGATCAGACGTGGGAAAATCCATGGAATCATTAGCAACGCCAACATCAACATGGCCTTTAGTTTTATCCATATGGGCTGCATTAGGAACGGTAGAGGTACCATTGCCATGCACATGGTTTTCAGTAGTAATGTCTTCATTCACACAGTCATTATCAACGCAGTCATTAGCATCGCCAGTCTTACGAGCCATACATTCGGCATCAATACAGCCTTCAGTTTTATCCATAACGGGTAAAGTATCATTAAGAACTGTAGAAGAATCATTATTGTCATGCAAATTAGGAAGGACTTCATCAGTAATAATAGGACTTGGAGTGGAGTCAATGAGAATATTTTTTTCCCTTATCAATCTTTTTAGGAGTCCAACGGGTAGAAGTTTCAGGTTTAGGGTTCGGATTCGTAGCTTTAGGGTTTGTAGGTTTAGGGTTCTTGTTCGTAGCTTTAGGGTTTGTAGGTTTGGGTTCGAAAAGGTGGGGATGCTTAATCTTGCAATTGTCTTCCGAATGGCCTTGGCGACAACAATGACTACACTAGGTTATTAGGTTTTCGGCCTCAATGTATTGCCAAAATCCGGGAGCTTGAGTACCATTCTCGATCCATATGCGTTTTGGAACAGGTTTCAAAAGATCAACTTCCATACATATACGAGCGACGCTAGGTCTGGTAAAGTTGATAGTGGCATGGTCGAGCATTAACGGCTTTCCAAACAGATTGGCAAGGGAGAAAAGAGTAGTCTTTTGAAATAGATGAATCGGGAGGTTAGGGAGGGAGAACCAAACTGGGACAAAAGGACTTTCAACATCCGGATGGAAGTCAGGAGTCCACTTTAGAACTCTCATAGGGAACCGTCCTAAGTACCAACGGTCCTTGATCCATAATCGCTGATAGTCATCTTCATGTTGGACCTGGATAATGATGTGCTTGGCATCAAAGTGACCAACGGTGAATCCAGCCTTTAGACCAAAAGTATGAAAAGCTTTCTTAGTAGCCTCCATAGATAGACGTCCGTGAAAGAATTTCCCAATAAGCGTATGCTTGAAAAGGGAGACCAAATGTTGAACAATATCATCCGAAAGCTTGAGAGCCGGTTTTCCCTTGTGGGAAGATGGAAGAAACAAAAAGGCAAGGGGAGGGGCCGAAATAGGAGGAGATACTAAAGCTTCAGCAAAGGATTTGGAAGGAATAGAAGAGCCAGAAAGAGTGGCCGGGGGAGCAAAAGGTGCGGAGGAGCCTCCATGGCAGCCGCCATGGAAGAAGCGGCGCAGCCCTAGAGCCAACTAGGGTTTTTGGGAGAGAATATTTAGAGAGATAATTCACTTTTGAGCATCACAGGTTTTACAATCTTTGGTTTATTTTGGTTTTTTTCTTTGTTTTCTCCTTAAAATAAAGATGGCGACTCTGTCAAAACATTTTGGATCACAGTGGGGCCCCGCAACATCTTTTCTTGCACTTTTTCCATTTTCCCCTAAACAAGGGAGAATGAGAATGAAAGGGTGATGTATTCTTGCATCCTGGTATCCCCTAAACAAGGGATAACTTGATACAGAAAACCCAAAGCACTCATAGCGATCCAAGATCGGCCTTAAGGAAATTTTCATAAAAATCCATAGTGAGGCAGGGCGTGTTCCCACGCGCTCTCGCAACATCCTTTTTTGCACTTTTATGTTTTCCCTTAAACAAGGGAAAATGAGAATGAAAAGGTGATGCATTTTCTATGCCAAGTCTTCCCCTAAACAAGGGAGGGCGAGATACGGAGAAACCAAAGCTCTCATAATGGATCAAAAATCACTCGGTAACCGAGGCGTATTCAACGCGCTTTTTGACAGCACCATTTTTGCATTTTTAATTTTGTCTTCCCCTAGACAAGGGAGGGTGGAATGGAAAGCGTGGTGTCCGCTCCGCACGTCGCGTTCCCCTAGAAAAGGAAGCGTGGGGCGCGGGTGCATCCCGGGGCACCCACACTCCGCCTCGAATCCGAAAAAACAAGAAGTTGCTGCCGCCATCGCCAAGCAAACATAAGCACAAAGCAAGTAGTTGCTTCGCTCGGTTCCCAGGCCAAGGCCTGAATCTAAACAAAAGACTCCCTCTCCCATAAGGACAAAGTGAGCGCACCTAAAATTTACTAGAAGCTAGTTGGTACGGGATAAAGCCCCCACGCTTCAAAAGGTAAGATATATAAAGTTTATTTTCTTATAAAGTGTTATTTAAGCCGACCTGATGTAATAAATATAAGCAGTTATGCTGCCCGAATTTCTATAAGAAAATAGCACTAAAAAGAGTCATTATTATGGCCAAATATTTGTAATTCTTGGAAGGAAACTATCGTAAGTTTGTAATAATATATATACAGATATATATGTTTAAATGTTTTATTTTACCGGTTAAATAAATATAATAAAAGCATATTTTAGCCAGAAAACTTGTTTTGAGACCGAAATGGCGAGTTGGGTGCCTAACACTTTCCCACCTCGTAACTTAGCATCCGAACTCTTTTTACAAAATCTGGTTACATTTGGTTTTTTTTAATTTCTCCTTAAAATAAAGATATCGACTCTGTTACAACATTTTGAGTCCACGCCCTGCCTCACTATGGACTTGGGTCCATTCTGGGTCACTATGAGTGCTTTGGATTTTTCGTGTCTCATCCTCCCTTGTTTAGGGGAAAACAAGATACAGAAAGTGCATCACCCTTTTCATTCTCATCTTCCCTTGTTTAGGGAAAAACGGAAAATTGCAAAAAAAAAAAAAAAGGATGTTGCGGGCTTCACTATGATCCAAAATGTTGTAACAGAGTCGTCATCTTTATTTTAAGGAGAAATAAAGAAAAACTAAAAACAACCAAAGTTTGTAAAAAGGGGTTCAGAGGCTAAGTTACGAGTTGGGAAGATGTTAGGCACCCAACTCGCCCTTTCGGCTTTAAAAAAAGGTTTTTGGCTAAAATATGCTTTTATTATATTTGTTCAGCAAATGAAATAAAGCATTAAAACAAATATATCTGTATCTACATTATTACAGACTTGCAGCCACTTCTTTCCAGTAATTACAAATACATTTATAAATATTTGGCCATAATAATGGCTCTTTTTAGTGCTATTTTCTATAGAAATCTGGGCAGCATAACTGCTTATATTTTTTACATCAGGTCGGTTGAAAATAGCACTAT
The DNA here is from genome assembly GCA_013146195.2 of Codonopsis lanceolata. Classification (NCBI taxonomy): domain Eukaryota; kingdom Viridiplantae; phylum Streptophyta; class Magnoliopsida; order Asterales; family Campanulaceae; genus Codonopsis; species Codonopsis lanceolata. The sequence continues at coordinate 146,993 of JABEVN020000045.1, forward strand.
TTTATAAATTCTCTTAAAGGCTTACTTTTAAGAGCGTAGGTTGTGCTCGCTCTATCCTTCCGGGAGAGGGAGTCTTTTGCTGTTGTGGAGATTCGGGCAGAGTAACTGCTTCCGAAAGCTGCTTTCTGGCACCATGGAACGGGCGGAGCAACTTCTTGCGTTTTTGCTGTTGTTTGCTTGCTGCTGGCGAAATCGAGTAGAGCAACTGCTTGCTTCTAGCGGATTTGGCCTCTGGATTCGAGCAAAGCAACTGCTCTTTTTGAGATTTTTGGACCGGGGAAATAGGGTGGAATCATAGCTGGAAGGCTAAGGCTCACTTTGACCGGTTGGATTTAAGTTTGGAGGAGATTTAATGGAGCTTTGATGCTTTTTGGAATAGGGGTACTCTCTCTTTCTCACGACGATCGCTCACTGCGTAAACTTTCAGCGGTATTTAACTGTGTGCAATGAAGTGTGTGAACTATGTGCGCGTCCCAAATTCTGAAGCCGGGGCCTTCTATTTATAGGATGGAGGAGGGACTCCGTTGGCATTTTGATTTTTCTTTCTATGCATTATCGGCTTGTACCGCGCGCTTAAGATAGTGTACCAGAGGTAAAAAGCTATAGTGCTTAAAGCACTATTGGGCGCCACCCATGGGGGGTCTGGGCGTCGCGCCCACTGTGCATGTGGTGCCTGGGCCTTTTTTTGGGGTGTTTTTTGACACTTTGGCCCATGCATTTCACTGTTTTGCGTATCCTGCTTTTCCTTTTGCATTTTTAAACCCTGTAACTTGACATTTGTTAAGTTTTAACAGGTCTTGATATCACATGTCATGTCACATACCATAGGTACGAAATTGGGGTCTCTACACCAGGCCAGATATTGCTTTTGCAGTTAGTGTTGTAAGTCAATTTATGTCCTCACCATGAACTACTCATTGGGATGCTGTTGTGAGGATTCTAAGATATCTTAAACAGGCTCGGGACAAGGTGTACTATATCGTGATCATGGACATATGAGGATTGAAGGGTTTGCTGATGTTGATTGGGCAGGTTCTCCAGATAAGAGATCTACTTCAGGATACTGTGTATTTGTTGGAGGTAATTTGGTATCTTGGAAGAGTAAGAAACAACTGGTGGTGTCAAGATCTAGTGCGGAGTTTGAATATAGGGCTATGGCTAATGCCACGTGTGAATTTGTGTGGATTCGTCAGCTCCTTTGTGAGATTGGTATTGGTAACTCATTACCTATGCAGTTATGGTGTGATAACCAGACATCCATTCATATTGCCTCAAATCGAGTGTTCCATGATTATGAACGAACAAAACACATAGAGATTGATTGTCATTTTGTTCGAGAGAAACTTCAAGAAAAGGTGATTGTCACGAGTTATGTTTGAACCGGAGATCAACTCGCAGATGTGTTTACTAAGTCATTGAATGAGAATAGAATTGGTTATATTTGTAACAAGCTGGGCATGCATGATATTTATGCTCCAGCTTGAGGGGGAGTGTTGGAATATAGTTTTATGTATATTTAGGGTTATATTGTATATTATTATATTTGTAGGGACCTTGATGTAACTTGTATTCATATATATTGGTTGTCGAACTGAAATACAGTTATCGGCTTCATCAGAATTGTTTTTGCCTTCTTCCTCGATAACAAAAATAAAGATTTTAAAGGATAGAGAAACTTGAGACAAGAGTTTAAAGTGGTTTGGATCATCAATCCTGCATCCACCCCATCGCCACCCATGGTTTCTAGACGCAATAATCCACTATATTTCATAAGAGAGACTCTTAATGTAACACCCAATTCCCTAAACGTAACACCATTTAAGAGCCAAAATTACATGGCTACCCTTACTTCAATTACAACAATCCACCCCCCGTCCCTCATTTCACCGGTCGACACCATCGTAACAATCTCTCTCTCTCTCTCACTCTCACTCCTTTCAAACAAAAGAAACTCCTCCCAACTCCCCAACTTGAGAAATGAATTTTAATCCCAATAAAGATGAAAATATTTATGTGGATTCACATTTTCAAGTAAGATTCATATAATGTATTTATTTTTAAATTGATTTTTATTGCAATTTTTGTTGAAAAATTCGTAAACTGACAAAAGAGCCGCAATCACCTAGCGGATGTATTGCAAACGAGCTGCAACCTCCTAGCGTCCATTTAACTAAAGACCCGTTATACTGTAGCGTATGATTTGATGTAGATCTGCTAAAAAGACAAAACATCCACTACAAAGTAGCGGAAGTTTCATAAACCATCTGCTTAATTCACTATGTTACTTATGTTACATGTTTTATGAAACTTCCGCTACATGAAAGCAGATGTTACTTCACTATGTCACTTTGCACTGCCGCATAGGGTAAGAAGACAAAACATCCGCTTGTTGCAGGGAGTTTGAGGCAGTGGAGGAGGGTTCTTTTCGGTTGGGAGAGAGAGAGAGAAGCGATGAAGAATTGGCACACTTCTTGCTGTTGCTCGTTGCTGCTATTGCTTGTTAATGAATGAGGGTGGGGTTAAGGCAGTGGAAGAGGGTTCCTTTTGGTTGGGAGAGAGAGAGAGAAAGAAGAGATTTCAGTAAAGGGTCTTCTTGCTGAAGAAGTGAAGAAGGAATGGTTTGAGCTGTTGTTGATTTCGGTTGAGGGAGTTAATGGTGTGGTGTTTTGTTGAGGGGAGTTAATGAGAGTTAGTAGGTGAAATGAGTGTGGGTGGAGGGGTGGGTTAGAGAATACATAAATTGGGGATTTGAGTGTTTTAATTGAAGTAAGGGTAGTTAGATAATTGTGATTATTAAATGGTGTTACGATTTAGTGATTTGAGTGTTACGTTTAGCTATTTTGTATGGACTTATACGGAATATAAACATGCATTACTAATATAATAATAACAATTAATTATACAATATAACTCAGTTAATTGACTTAAGCTATTCGACGGTCTGGATTAATTTCGGTCGTAAGATCCAACGGTTCTGTGTCAATTACGAATAATCCCTTCACAAACAACCCTCTCAACTATGGGTCAAGTTCGAATAACGCCCGACTTAACTATCATTTAAAATAATGTACCCCTTTACTAACGTAGTTAATATATATTGACATTTCAATATATACTGTTACCGTGCACGTACACAAAATTCTAGTCAGGGACTATGGAGTGGCCAGTTTCATTTGACTACATTTACGCGCTCGAAATTCTAGTTAGGGACTATGGAGTGCGCAGTTTCATTTGACTACATTTACGCGCTCTCCTTTCTCTCTCCCTCTCTTCCTCCTCTACCCGTCTTCTTCATTTCCTCTTCCTCTTTTTCTTTTCCGTCTTAGATTATCCGACTGCTTCCGTCGTCGGCCGTCTGCCGTCGTTACATCACTCAGCGTAGCCTAGGGTGCAATCTCTCCGCGACCGGTATTTATTTCACACCGTTTCTGTGTCACTGTGTGTGTGCGTGAGTTTGCTTGCTTGGGATTGTGTGAAGTTGGGTCGCATGATTGTTAAGATGATTATGTTTCTCAGTTCATGCCCTTTTCTGTAATTATTCATTATCTCAATATCAATTTCACAATTCTTGTTAATTATAACGGAAACATTAATCGGTTCAATTAATTGGATTCCGTGGGCGTTTGTCCTATTTTGGTAAGATTGACTGGCCATTTTCTAGTCGATTGATGAATTAAAATGATAATGAGGGAATAAATTGAAGTAGTGAACTACATCTAAAACGGTACTATCGAAGGTTTAAGATAATCAAATGGTACTAATTAGTGTGATTGCATAATTTAGTTTGCCAGAGTACATTGGAGTAAAGATAGATTCTGACGAGTATCATAGCATAATGTAAGTTGTTATATATGGTTGTTGTCCTAAATATGAGTTCCCTGGATCTCATTTACAAAGTCCCTTATCCCTTTATTAGGCATCCTACATAGAGAATCCTTACTTTTACATTAAACTTGCTAGTTCCATTAGGTTCTCACATTATCCCTCGTATATTAATGTAAAAAAGCATTGTGTAATCTTCGGAATTACGCGTAGTCTCAGGGGTAATAACATATTCCTTGAATAACGTTTGGCAATTGAGCTTATACATCCCAAGTCTTTTCGATTGTGATCGTATTCTATTCCCATTTCCAATGCCACTTGCTTCTAGCTCCTCTTATGATGTTCTTTGTCTTCCAAGTACAAAATTATCACCAAATTGAGTTGTTATGAACTATAACTGCTGGTAGGCAGCTTTCCAGCCCATTTCTATTTTCGCAGTCCTGCTGAAGCTACATTTTGTTGATCTACAACTTGGAATTCAGGATAATTTGATATATTTGATATCTGAAGTACACAATTTCTATCTCTCTGCTGTTTGAGTTAAACTACTGCTCAAATTGTATGGTAAATGAGCTCACACATGATACCTCTTTCCTAAATGAGGGAGGAGAATTACACATTATTCGGAAAATATATAATAAATAACTTTTTTCATCATAAGAAGAGCTACTGTTGATGATTTTTTACTTTACTTTCTTAAATCTCATAATAGCATTCCAAATCTTGGTACGTCTATTCTTGCTCTATGGGTGAGCTTGGCCATCTTTATTGAACATTTTCAAATGTTTCTCCCTCTTCCCAAAATGAGTACCAAGCAGGTGACAGGGGTGTATATATTGGCCATACTTCTTTGGTTGACCGCCTGATAATAGTTCTTATTCTTTCTTTGAGATCAATGCATCCGAGTTTGTCCATCTCCATAAAAACACAACCCTTAATAGCTTCTGAGGTAATAGATATGTTATCTGAGTTTTTGTCAGTTTTCGGGCTTATTTCCGTGTTCTCCTTTTGCTCGCCCGCCTGCCTCTCGCCCTGAAAACGTATCTCACTTTTTGCTTTTAATAACTATGGTGAGGAAGCAGTTGAGAGAAAAAGAGAGAAGGTTAGGACGTAATGGAGAAATTTGGCCCTTTGTTTGTAACCATTCTTGTCTAACAGTCCAAGAAAGTGTCAGAAGTTCAAAACAAGAATGAAATACCTGTTTATTTGTACTGGTCTGTAATTTAAAGAAATAATGGAATGCAATTGACAAACAACGTGCTCTTCTCCTTTCTTTCAGCTCCTACATTGGATCCCTTAACAGTTAACACACTGTAAAACCTTCATAACTGTGTCGTATTATTTCGTACATCTTTTCTTGCCTCGAGCAGATAACTCGTGGTCCATCACCTTTGTGAATCATTATTTTTCTCTTTTGAGATACTGAACGCTTGTATTCAGGATAAAGTCTCCGTGTTTGTTGTTCTTCAATTTGCAATTTTCTTTAAGATCTGATGGTATTTACTTTATTACAGTGTGACTGGAGGACATAACCACATTGATATACTGAAGTCATTTGCACTCCCACCCCTGCCCACGAGGTTTCTTTTGTCCAAAAGATGTCTGATGTCTTGCAAGTAAGTTTTGATGGTGGAGAATTGGTGCCAGTTTTCAGCCAAGCCCAGAAGAGATGGCGTCTCGTTCTTGCAACCCATTTCTTCATCAAGTCTTTGGTTTCTCGTCGCCTAGAAAACTTTGCCAAGAAGGAAAATGAGCTCTTGTCCAGGTCTCCATCTTACAGGGCGGTTGATATTGATTGCTCCTTGAGAATCACTAAGTCAATCCTCACAGAGCTTGTTAAGAGAAGAAATTTCAGCCTGCTTTGTGAACTGGGAGGGGTTTACGGCGTGGTTCAGGGGCTTGAAACCCATGCCAAAAATGGAATACAAGGTAATGCTGAAGACATAGCTGAGCGGCAAAAAGTTTTTGGTTTCAACACCTATCGGAAGCCATCTACGATCACTTGGATGAGTGTGATGAAGGTCTGTAAAGATCCCATTATTCCCCTTCTCCTCATATGTGCCCTGCTTTCTTCTATTTTTGGCATTAGAAGATATGGATTGAAAGGGTGTTCGGATGGCGTAAGTATATTTGTTGCTGTCTGTTTTGTTACTGCTATTTCTGTGCTGAGCAATGTCTGGCCTAAAAGGCAATTTAACAACTTATCGCTCGCCAGCAATGATTTTCAAGTTTATGTAACAAGGAACGGAGCGGGAGAAGTAATTTCAAAATTTAACGTTGTCGTAGGGGATATTGTTTGCTTAAAAGTTGGTGATCAAGTCCCGCAGATGGGTTGTTCATAAATGAGCACTCCAACTCCTTAAAGGTGGATGTTTTAGGAATCGAAGGAGAAATTGGCCCTGACAATCCCTTCTTGTTTTCAGGCACTAGAGTGGTTGATGGATATGCTCAAATGCTTGTTACTTCTGTTGGCATGAACACGGAATGGGATCAGATGATGAGCTCAGGGTCCTGTGAGTCTATAAAAAAGACTCCTTTACAAGAAAGGCTCGAGAAGCTTACCTTCTCTGTTGCAAAGGTTGGTCTGACAGCTACCCTTCTGGTTCTTATAGTATTGTTAATTCGATACTTTGGTGGGAATATGTATGAGAATGATGGAAACAAGTTGTTTATTCATGGCAAGACAAGTATCCACGATATCTTCATGGCTGTGGGGGTAATTATTGCTTCAATGCTTGGTATTGCTTCAAGTGCTATTCCAGGAGGTCTACTTTTGGCTGTTGCAGTTGCCAGGGCATATTCAACTAAGAGGATGGCAGATGATGATAATGCACTAGTGAGAGATCTTTCGGCTTGTGAGGCAATCAGCTCAACCACTGTGATCTGTACAGACAAAAGAGGCTCCTTAATATTGAACGACATGGAGGTATCTAAAGTTTGGCTTGGCAGCAAGTTTGTTGAAGGTGCTTCCTCTATTGCACCACATGTACTTGAGATGCTCCAGCAAGGGGTGTGGGTATGCAGTGATGCGACACTATCAGGATCTTTGTTTGGAGTCTCTGAGAATCATGTGGGAAATGCTATTCGTAGCTGGGGAGTCCTGAAAATGGGTGTGGACATGGAGCAACTGAAAGACAGTTGTGGTACTTTGATCAAGATGAAGGCTGACAAAATGATCCACACTCACCTCAAAGGGGCACCAGAGGTAATAATGCATAAATGCTCGCATTATGTCGAGGATGCTGGGACTGGGTGCATCAAATTGATTGATAATAATGCTAGTGCTAGTCTGGGGCAAATAGTTCAAGGTATGAAGAACGATGGCCTCCAATGTGTTGCTTTGGCATATAAGCAAACACCAGAAGACTATCCTGATGCTGAGGAAGATAAGTGCTTTACTTTATTGGGGCTCTTGGGTGTGAAGGGAAAATGTCGGCCCCACGTTAAAGAATCTGTATTAGAATGCCAAGATGCTGGGGTGGACATTAAAATGATAACACGAGCTGAGGTTCCCACTGCAAGAGCTGCAGCAATTGAGTGCCATATACTTGATCCAAATTATGACATTCGTGCTGGAGATGTGGTAAACGGAGAGGAATTTCGAAACTGGACGGGTGAGGAGAGAATGGAGAAGGTTGATAAAATCCGTGTGGTTGCAAGAGCCTCTTCTATGGACAAGCTTCTGATGGTACAATGCTTGAAACAGAAAGGCCATGTGGTTGCAGTTACTGGAGAAAGCATAGGGGATACAAAGGCATTTGGGGAAGCCAATGTGGGGCTCGCTTTAGGAACTCAAGGAACTGCTGTGGCTAAGGCGTATGCTGATATTGTCATCTTGGATGATAGTTTTGTTTCAATAGCTAGAGCAGTAAGGTGGGGAAGATGCATCTATTACAACATCCAAGTATATATAGAGTTCCAGCTTACTGTTTATTTTGCTTCTCTTCTGATTGATAACACGATGGCAATTTCGGCTCCTAAGCCTCCTACTATCAACATTGTGGCAGCCATTTCAGCGGGTGAAGTTCCGTATGCAGCGCTTCAACTATTGTGGGTAAAGGTTATAGTGAGTACACTGGCTGCTCTGGCGCTCACAATAGAGAAGCCAGGTGAAGAGATCATGCAAAAGCCACCTGTTGATCCAACAGGGCCATTTGTCACCAGCATCATGTGGAGGAACATAGTGATCCAAGCTATATATCCTATCATCATCTTGTTAACCATAAATTTCAAGGGAGAATCAATTCTTAATGTAAATGCCAAGGTAAATGACACTTTGATCTTCAACACTTTGGTTCTCTGGCAACTTTTTCTTCTACTTGGCACAAGGAAGGTTGATGAAAATGCATTTAAGGAGGTACGTGGAAGAAAGTTGTTTTGGGGGAGCGTTGCTTTCATTTTTCTTATGCAGATTATAATGGTGGAGCTCTTGAAGAAGTATGCAAATACAGAGAGGCTCAACATGTGCCAGTGGAGTGTATCTATCGTAATGGCTGCTTCTTCTTGGCCATTTGGCTGGGTACTAAAGAGCATACCAGCCCCCAAGGTACCATTTTCAAGCTATTTCAGGCGTCAGAAATCAAATAATCGACACGCATCAGGCCTGCATGAGCAATAGGATACCATTAGTTTTGTTTCTTGTATACATTAGTTGAGACTTTGTTGTATTGTCCATATCTATCTTACATTGACTCACAGGAGCCGCCAAATGAAAAATCTTCTTTAATTGTGCGTTTCTAAACATTTCGCTACATTTCTCTTATTTGGTTTGAGTCAATGGAAGAAGACCATATAGCAATCTGCAACTCCAGTGACGCAGCGAAGGCCGTGAGAAAGAACACACTAGTCCATTGTTTCTTAGAATACCCGGAGAAGCGAGAATACTTGGGGGGGGGGGAACCCATCAGTAAAACAAAAGCCCTATACAAAAGAGTTTAACCAGGAAATAAACAGAGTCCTGAAGACTAATTAGAAATACTTAAAGACATAATTAATCTTGTGAAATTAAAGAGAACAGGCCTTGGGCTTATCCAATGCGAGGCGATCATGCTTAGTTATGAAGGCAAGCACAGCTTCATTGCCATCATTCTCCCTGGCTTCGGAACGATTCGCCCTCGAATCGGAAGGAGCTTCATCGCCAAAAGAATTATCACCACAAAACGGGACAAGATGCTTGACGTTAAAGACATCCGAAGTGCAAATGTGACATCCGGTGCAAATGTGAGTCGGAAACGATATGCATCACGACGCTTGGCATCAACAACCAATTTGTACTGAGCATTGGAATCAGATAGACGTTGCTGCGTAGCAGTATACACTTGCTGCAAATCTGAAATAAGATCAACAGCACGCTTATCCTCCTGGTGGCGCAGTGGTAAAGTGAGGAGGTCAATTGGGCCCCGTGGAACAACAGCATAAACAATCTGAAAAGGACATAACCCCGTGCTACAATTTGAGGCCGAATTGTGAGCAAATGTTGCCTGACTGAGTTTGAAATCCCACGACTTCACATTGTCGCCAACCAAACACCGAAGTAAATTACCCAACGAACGATTTACAACCTCAGTTTAACCATCCGATTGGGGATGGTATGCGCTGCTAAGATTTAGTTCGGTCTGAGCCATGCACCATAAACTACGCCAAAAATGGCTAAGAAAACGATATCAAAGACGATAGACAAAGGAACACCATGTAGGCGATATACCTCACGAAAGAAGAGCTGAGCAACATGTACCACACCAGTAGACCGCTTGCAAGGAATAAAGTGAACCATTTTTGAAAAATGGTCATCGACCACAAATATTGAATCGTTGCTGGGCTGAGTGCCCGTGCAACCCCAAGACAAAGTCCATACTTATAGCAGCCCAAAGTTGAGATGGGACAGGAGGCGGCATATACAAGCCAGCATTAGAAACTGTGCCTTTAGATACTTGGCATATGCAGCATCATGCAACAAAGCAAGTGACACCCAGATGGCAGGATGGCCAAAAGAAACGACGTTGAACCAGCTCGATGGAGCGGTCATGGCCAACATGACCTGAGCAATGTAACTCAGAAATAAGCTTGACACGCAAACTGCACACGGGCACACACAATTGCAGACCCCGAAAGAGAAATCCCTCTTGCAAAACATATCCAGAAATCTGCCCAGAAGGTAAGTGAGCAATAATACAAGTCTCGAAAAGTATCAATTAAGAGGCACTGACGGCGACTCAAAGCATCTGCAACGCGATTGGAAGCCCCTGATTGATGTTTAACAACAAATGTAAATCGTTGTAAATAGGCAGACCATTTGGCATGTCTAGCAGACAAAGAATCCTGACTATGGAGATGTTTGAGTGCTTCATGATCAGTGAAAAGGACAAATTCACGCTGAAACAGATAATGGCGCCAGCCGCCAGTGACTATGGAGATGTTTGGTGTTGAATATCCAGTAATGGTGCAAGACTGAAAGAAACGATTACAGCAATAATAAAAGAAACAGAATAAAAACGAAAATAAAATAAACTGTTTTGTAAATGAATTGGTCAATGAAGCTTACAATAAAAAGTTTATTGAGATATCTATGCATCAGAAAATAGAAAAACAAAACAGTGAAGAATGAAACTGAATACAAGAGATAACATTTGATCAAATAACTTATTGATCGTGATTCATGGTAAAAAAATATTTCACTAGTAAAATATAAGTTTAAGCTCATTATATTTGAAAGACTAACAAAGTGGAATTTATGAAAAGCTCTAGATAAAGCAGATATGACTTTGAATAATAATAACACCTCAGACTACCTAGACTGATATATGCTAAAAAGCTTTTAACAAAACAAAGAAGATGTAAACAGAAAACAATGTTGTTGTGCTGGTAACAGGATGAATGAAGGCTTCGATGTAGCTTCATCCAACAATACATTCAAGATTGGAACAGTAGCAGTTCTCAATATCTCTTTTTCTCTTATAATTAGGTGTATGATTTATGCTCATTAAACGTCTTAAACTTTCTAGGCTACTTCCCCTTATATATATATACTTGCATCCTTGACTAAAAACCTTAAATAATAAGAAAACCACTTATCATCTTATCAAAAAAAAAAAAAAAAAAAAAAAAAACCACTTATCATAAAAGATTAGTATATTAGTGCAATAAGAAAGACAATATCTTATCAAATATAGACTTACCAAATAGGAAGGATTCCTTACCAAATAAAATTAAGTCAGTTGTGTGTCATTGAGCAAGACAAACGGCTCACAAAACTTGTGTTACAAGAACATAGAATCCTAATAGATTAATGATTCATATAAAACCCTAAAATCTAATTAAAGCATAATCACCAAAATAACATTTCTATAAAAGGTGTAACAATAATAATTAATCAAAGTAAACATCAAGGAAGGAAAAACAAATAATTAATTAAATCAAATCAATTTTTTTTATTTTTAAAAGGTTGGAGGGGACATAGATCGTACCTCAACACTTAATTTTTTTTTTTATTTTAATGCCTTGAAAGGTTACAATTATATTTATATATATATATATTTGGTGTGGTTCGAACAAATGGTGTCTCTGGTGAGACGTTGAACACCCGACCTCTCGGTTGAAAGTAGTTAAGTACCAGGGTGCCTCTGGTAGGGCTTGAGCACTCGACCTCTCTATTAAGATCCGTGAATAGCTAAATGAGACCTTTTGATAAGACTTGAACAACCGACCTCTCCGTTAGGAGAAGTGAGCAGTACCAGTTGAGCTATAGCTCGTTGATAAAACAAATCAATTAGAGAATACAATAACTCAATAATTAAATATCCAACAGTCTCCCCCGTTTTGCCTTTCTGAAAAAAGTAAACATAACAAAATAATAAGCAATTAAAAATAACAAACAACTCCCCTTAAATTAGACATTCCAATTAAGGTCTAGAACACGCTGTAAACAGATAACAATGACGAGTAGCACTTGGGACAAAGATTAGCATCAATAGGAACATAATCAACTCCCCCATAATCATTACACTGAGTAATGTTGAACATTCCTCAATTCTGAGCAGCTTCGGTCACAACAACATCTTCAGCAACATCATCGTTGTCATTCTCATCATCACTTGAATCTTCAACTTTGGCTTTGCCCTTGATCTTGAAACAATTATGACACACACTCCCACGAGTGTTTGTATGTGCCCCGTTTTTCGATCGATTCCCCCTCTAATGGAAAAAGCGAGTGGTTTCAAAACCTTTAAGGCACGTGGAATACGTCCAACCTCAATTGTGGACCCAAAATGTGATCAACAGAGTCGTCATCTTTATTTTAAGGAAAACAAAGAAAAACCAAAAAGTAACCAGATTTGTAAAGGGTTCTGAGGTTAAGTTACGAGGTGGGAAAGGGTTAGGCACCCAACTCCTCCTTTCGGTCTCAAAATAGTTTTTTTGATAAATATGTTTTATATATATATACATACATACATACATACATACATATATATATATATATATATATATATATATATATATATATATATATATATATATATATATATATATATATATAACAGTTGAAATAAAACATTTAAACTATAGATATGTATATATATATATATAAAGAAATTATTACAAACTTACAGTAGCCTCCTTCCTGGAGTTACAAATATATTTATAAAATTTTGGCCATAATAATGGTTCTTTTTAGTGCTATTTTCTATAGAATTTCGGGCAGCATAACTGCTTATTTTTGCTATATTGGACTGATCTAAATAGCTCTATATATAAAAACTTTAAATAGCTTACCTCTTGAAGTATGGGGGTCCTACCCCGTACCAAACTCCTTAGTGGTAGGTCATAGGGTGTGCTCGTTCTGGCCTTCAGGAAAAGGAAGTCTTTTTTATGTTACTTTGTTGTTGCGGGGATTCAGACAAAGTGACTGCTTCGATTAGTTGCTTTTTGCCTCGAGATCCGGGTGGTGCAACTGCTTGCTGGCTGGCGTCGGAAATTTGACAGAGTTTCGGGGCTAGAAGGAAAAATTTCTCGGTGTTCTCTCGGGAGAGTTTTCACAAACTGCGCGGTGAAATTGTGTGAAATGGGTGCTCACTGTGTCTTCTTTCACAAACCAGGGCCTCTTATTTATAGGCTGAGAGTGAGGCTTCATTCGTTATTAAGTTTTACTTTTTGTGCTTCATCGGCTTGTACGCGTGCTGAGAAGATTGCACCAAAGGCTACTGCTACAGTGCAGGAGACCTTTGTGGGGGCAGCCTATAGAGGCCTTGGGAGCGGCGCCCTAGGGGTCTGTGGGTAGCGCCCACAACTTTCTTTCTTTCAATTCTTTGTTACTTTGGCCCCCTGTAATTTACTATTCAGACATCCTACTTTCTTTTTACATTTTCAACCTTGTAACTTGACATTCGTTAATCCTTTTAACATGTCTTGATATTTCATGTCATGTCACATACCAGGGGTACGAAATTGGGGTGTCGACAAAGCCCCTCAATGATGGAGTTTACGGGTAAATCGAAACTTACCAAGTAGACGAACATCGTTGATAAGAAATAGACTCCCAAATTTCGTGGAAATTATAATGGGGAGAAATGCAATATGCAGCAGTTATAATGCAACAGTTTAGGATGCAGTAGTTCAAATCTCACATACCCTAAACATTTTTAGTTGGTTATCGTTGGTCATCGTGATTTTTAGAGCAGGTATGCAAGTGAAATGCTCTGATGGTCGCACCTACTAGGTAGGCTGCCTACGTATCCCTTTCTCAGGAATCAGACCAAACGTAATTCGGCCCCAGCAGACAAGCAAATACCAGCACTGGGTGGGATAGATGGTGTGTTTTGCCCAGCATAGGCAAAACTGGTGAGACTCCAATACGTTTAGCCCAGTATAGGCAAAATTGGTGGGATTCAAATGTGTTTCGCCCAGCATAGGCAAAACTGGTGGGATTCAGATGCGTTTCGCCCAACATAGGCAAAACGATGCAACCTCTTGAAATGTACCTTTCCCCCATAATAGGGAATATCACCACAAAAACAACAATAGAAGATTCAAAAATTCAAAGGATGGATCTTACTTGAGATTGGTGAGGAGAGAGAGAGAGAGTCAATTCGTCGAGGACTTGCGAGTACCAGAGATGGAACTTGCGGGAGCTCAAACTGGTGACCGATGGCTATTTGGTCCACCGCAGAGTAATTTGGTTGTGGGCTAACTCGTTGAATGGGGTGGCTACCAGAAATTGATCGGAGAAGAGGAAGCGTTGCCGAGAGTGAAGAAGGTGTCTAGCGACGGTAGGATGCTTTGCCAGAGTTGAGGATGAAGACTGTAGGTGGTGGATCTAGTTGCTGCTACTTGTCCAGAGGGCTAGAGAAACACCCCTTAAAGCATCTCCATTGTGGGATTCTTCACCAATTCTTTGGTGAAGAATCCACAAAAGCCTACCATTGTGCAATTCTTCCAAGAGAATTCGGAGGAGAGAGAGTCAAATTCCTCACTAAGAATACAAAAGTGATTGAAGAATTGAAGCCGCAACTGAAGAAGGTGGCGTGCACCTTCCACCCAAACAAGGCGTGTGTAGAACACGCGCTCAAAATGCGTGTCAAGCAAAAAGGCGGTGGGTCCCGTAGTAGGCTGCGGCACTAAATTAAAAACATTTTTGACTTTTTAAAAAACCAAGAACCGACCGTTTTGGTTTAAAAAATCAATTTTTTTTTAAATTTCAAATTGTAACCATTGGGGGGGGTCGGTTGGGGTTGGGGTGCAAAGCAACGGAAATTTTTTAAAAAACGTTTTTTTAAATTTTAATTATTTTCTTTCTTCCCTATAAATAAACTACCTCAACCTTCTTCATTTTCTCCAAACCTTCTTCATTCCTTTTTTTATTTCTCCATATTCTCTTCTTTAAAATCACTTTCTCTACATACTTCTATTCTTCTACCAATAGCTACAAACGTTCAACATATAAACCATTGTCATTGTCCTACATTTTGCCACTAAAGATGTCTTCTACTTCTTCTTCTTCTACCAATAGCTCTAATACGCATAAATATACCACGTAATCCTACAAGTCCGAATCCAACGAAGAATCCAACATGTCGAAGGTGAAAAAAATTGTTTTGCGATGATTGAATTACAACAACAAATGATTGAAATGGAGAGAGCCAACATCAAGAGGCGCCGCCAAAGGAAAAAGAGGAGCTACATAAAGCGAAATCGTAGCAGAAATACTCAACTTGTTAATGACTACTTCTCCTCACCATTGTATCCTCGATCATATATTTCGCGACGCTTCCGAATGCATAGAAATTTATTCATTCGGATAGTTAATGCATTGGAGAATCATTCAAATTATTTTCAACAAAGGCCCGATGCATACGAAAAGTAGGTCTATCACCACTTCAAAAATGCACGCCAGCCTATCCGTCAATTGGCTTATGGAGTTCCTACCGATCATCTCGACGAGTACCTCCGATTAGGAGAAACAACGCTATCGGCGCATGTTTAACTTATGTCGATGTATTATCGAAGTTGTTTGGAGGTCAATACTTGAGAAGGCCAAATGCTAATGATACACAACGCCGCTTCAAATGCACGAGCAAAGACATGGCTTTCCGTGTATGTTAGGAAGTCTTGATTGTATGCACTGGAATGGAAAAATTGTCCGGCCGCTTGGCAAGGTTAATATGCAAGAGGTCATGAGAAACCAACAATTGTGCTCGGCGCTTGCGTCAGAGATTTATGGATATGGCACACATTTTTGGGGTCGCGGGGTTTCGTAATGATCTTAATGTGTTATATGAATCACCTTTGTTCAATACCGCACTCGAAGGAAATGCACCGCCGCAATTTCGAAGTGAATGGCACACAAGATACAAAAGGATACTACCTAACAGATGGAATTTATCCTGATTGGGCTACTTTTGTAAAAGTTTTTCATGTCCGTCGGATGCTAAGCGAAAAGAAATTCAAAGAGATGCAAGAGGTCGCAAGAAAAGATGTCGAACGAGCATTTGGAGTGCTCCAATCAAGATGAGCAATTATCAAAGGTCCTAGCGGTTTTGGTATAGAGATAACTTAAAAGAAATAATGCTCACATGCATTATTCTATACAACATGATTGTGGAGGCCGAGGGTGATCACGTTAACCTGGCCGATGATGTCGTTTATGACTCTCCACAAGTGAACCATGGGTCAACTCAAGCATTTCAAGAATATATGCAATGAAATTTGAGGTACGTGATAGAAGCACCCATCATGCTCTTCGATCGAACTTGGTTGAGCATATATGACGCCGTTACGGTGACAACTAGTGATAGAGTTTAATTATTGACGTTTTCATGTACTTTTAATTATTGAATTGTTTTGACGTAATTTTTAAGTGTTTATGTTTTATGTAATTTTATCATTTTATGTATTTAACGTTTTTATGTAATTTTCTATTTATGTTATTGTACGAGTTATGTATAATATGTGTTTTATAGATAATTTATTAAATAAATTATAAATTATAAAATTTAAAAATAATAATGTAATTTATTATTTTTAAATTAATTTTTGTCTTAATTTATAAATTAATTATTTATACGAAATATTTAAATATGAAATATATAAAATAACGTGAAATAAATTTATTTGTTGAGAAGTATAAAAATAAGAATGAAATGTAAAGTTAATGAGATGGCAGTGGGATCTAGTTAAGAATATGTTATGAATCATATACAATGGGAAGATGAATTCTTAAGTAGAGAAAAAGAGAAAAATGTGTAGGTGGCAGTGAGACTCAATTAAGAATTTGTGGAAAGAATTCCCACAATGAAGATGCTCTTAATTCTTGAATCCCCCCCTTAATTTTCATTTTCCTCAAGAGCCGATGACTAGTTCTTGTACACTTTCATTTAAAGGTGATTTTTCCTACATTTTCATGAAGTATGCCTTCGAAAAAAGGTCCCCTTACTTTTTCATATGAAATGACCATTTACCCTTGCAAAAATAAATGTGCAAGGCACACGTTGAAACTTAACGGCTAAAATGAATAAAATTTGATGGAGGGATTAATAACTTCTGAGTACAAGAACCATAGTAAAAGGACCAATCCCAAAAAATCACAATAGTACAAGGACCCTTGATGTAGTTTGCCCTTATTCTTTTGCTAAACTAACCTACGGCGTTTGGAAGATATGTACGGAGTTAAGACCTATACGGAATTGGGGTGTAAATTGGAACTATCGAACCGAACCAAACCATGTTTGGTTCGGTTTTGGTCGAGGGCTCGGTTTCAATTTAAAAATTGGAAAGCCGTCTTGTTCGGTCAAAACAAAATCTTAATTGTTGGAGAACTATTATTTCTTCTATTGTTTGTGCTTATTTTGGAATTTATATTATTTTCTTTATAATAATTTATTGTTAGTAGGTTATTTCATAATTTTGATGTTAATTTCAAATTAAAATCTTTATTTTATTGTTATTTTTAATGTTAGTTAATTTTATTAAAAATAATTTATATAAACCACAAAATCGAACAAAACCAAACCAAGTGGTTCGGTTCGATTCATTTTGAGATTTTTGGAACCAATAGGAGCGGTTCGGTTTGTTGTTTGATATAAATAAAACCGAACCACTTACACCCATAATACGGATTACTCCCCTCGTTCCACCCAAAGAGTCCTTATTTGAATAGTATAATTATTAATTGATATATTAATGTTATTAAAGTTAATCATAATTGCAAAAATAGTTAAGCACAAATAATGTACATATAAAACTAATGAAGGATAAAGACGAAATTTTATAGAAATTGTAATCATAATTTTTTAGAATAGACTCTTAGAGCTAAATATCTCAAAATAATATAACATACTCTTTATTTGAAACGAGCACGTATATAGCTGCAATACCAATTGAGCTCACTGGTAATAAAGTCAAACACAAACCAGTCAAATCATCACTTTCCAAATAGACTAGTCAACTGGCTAAGTTGTAACTGGGTTGAAAAATATAGATATACTCCCTTTTGTCCCTAAATTCTCTTATTGGTTGGTACAGTTTATAAAAAAAAAATTAATTTGATATATAATTTACTTTAAAGTTCATTTGTACATGACTCATAATTAAAATATGATGAAAATGTAAGAATAAAATAATAAAAATATTATCAAAAAAAGAAAAACTAAAAAAAAATTATTTTGAGATACGAAAAAAGAAACCGAATATTATTGGGGACGGAGGGAGTAGTAGGGACCAGGGAGTACCCATTTCATTTGACGTTTACGCGCTCTATTTTCTCTCTCCCTCTCTTCCTCTACCTGTTTTCTTCAGTTCCTCTTCCTCGTTTTCTTCTCTCTTAGATTATCTGTCTACTTCGGTCGTCGGTCGTCGGCCGTCTCCCGTCCTTACATCACTCAGCTTAGCATAGTGTGCAATCTCTCCGCGGCCGGTATTTATTTCACACAGTCTCTGTGTCACTGTGTGTGTGCGTGAGTTTGCTTGCTTGTTTCTGCTTGGGATTTGTGTGAAGTAGGGTAGCTTGATTGTTAAGATGAGTATGTTTCTCAGTTGTTTTCAGTTCATGCCCTTTTCTCTAATTATTCATTATCTCAATATCAATTTCACTTTTGAGTGAGATTTATGTGGTCAACTGTCATTTTTAGCATGCTCTTTTGGTAGGTACTAATTAGTGTGATTGCATATTTTAGTTTGCCAGAGTACATTGGAGTAAAGATAGATTCTGATCAGTATCACAGCATAATGTAAGTTGTTACATATGGTTGTTTTCCTAAATATGTGTTCCCTGGATCTCATTTACAAAGTCCCTCATCCCTTTATTAGGCATCCTACATAGAGAATCCTTACTTTTACATTAAGCTTGCTAGTTCTATGAGGTTCTCACATCGTATAATAATGTGAAAAAGCATTGTGTAATCTTCGGAATTACGCTTAGTCTCTGGGGTAATAACATATTCCTTGAATAACGTTTGGCAATTGAGCTTATACATCCCAAGTCTTTTCAATTGTGATCGTATTCTATTCCCATTTCCAATGCCACTTGCTTCTAGCTCCTCTTATGATGTTCTTTGTCTTCCAAGTACAAAATTATCACCAAATTGAGTTGTTGTGAACTATAACTGCTACTAGGCAGCTTTCCAGCCCATTTCTATTTTTGCAGTCCTACTGAAGCTGCATTTTGTTGATCTACAACTTGGAATTCAGGATAATTTGATATTTTTGATATATGAAGTACACAATTTCTATCTCTCTACTGTTTGAGTTAAACAACTGCTCAAATTGTATGGTAAATGAGCTCACACATGATACCTCTTTCATAAATGAGGGAGGAGAATTACATATTATTCGGAAAATATGGAAAATATATAATAAATAACTTTTTTCATCATAAAAAGAGCTACTGTTGATGATTTTTCACTTTATTTTCTTAAAGCTCTTAATAGCATTACAAATCTTAGTACGCTATTCTTGCTCTATGGGTGGGCTTGGCCATCTTTCTTGAACATTTTCAAATGTTTCTCCCTCCTTCCAAAATAAGTGCCAAGCAGGTGACGGGTGTATATATTGGCCATACTTCTTTGGTTGACCCCCTGATAATAGTTCTTATTCTTTCTTTCAGATCAATGCATCCGAGTTTGTCCATCTCCGTAAAAACACAACCCTTAATAGCTTCTGAGGTAATAGATATGTTATCTGAAGTCAGACGACGGAGATTAGGTACAAAACTAAAAATCGAAAAAACTTGAACAAAGATTATCTTCTCCTCTCTTTTTTCTCTTTTATCGGTTCCAAAGGAGGGAAAAATACCCGAACTTGAAAGCTTCTAATGTAGTTGTGGGAACCCCCATGAGATTTCTTTTAGCAAAGTTCCAAGCGAGTTCGAGAGATCATTGAATCTGTCATCTCTTACTGGTAATGGACCCTTAATCTAGTCGACTATCTAGCACAAACG
The DNA here is from genome assembly GCA_013146195.2 of Codonopsis lanceolata. NCBI lineage: Eukaryota > Viridiplantae > Streptophyta > Magnoliopsida > Asterales > Campanulaceae > Codonopsis > Codonopsis lanceolata. Next base: position 166,740 of record JABEVN020000045.1, read on the forward strand.
CCAAGTATGCTTCATATGACATAATCACAGTCTCTGCAGCCTATTCATGATCTTCTGGATAAGATTGAAATAAGAATCAGTTCAGGAGTGATTTATGAGTCAGCTTTTATGAAGAATTGTACAAGGATAAGTGTGAGTGGCATCCTAAGCATGATGGGCTGGCTGCAATTCGAGGCATGAGAGGTGACAAAGCTCCTGAACCAGAGGGTTTCACAATGGCTTTTTTTCAGCATTGTTGGGAGGTTATCAAGGAGGACCTAATGGAAGTGTTTCAGTTTTTCTATGAGCATAAGCGATTCGAGAAAAGTTTGAATGCAACCTTTATTGCGTTGATCCCAAAGAGAATTGGTGCGGAGGATATTAAGGATTACAAACCTATTAGTCTGATTGGAGGGGTGCACAAAATTATTGCAAAGGTGCTTTCTGTCAGAACCAAGAATCAAGAAGGTTTTAAAAACGGTAGTTTCCGAGTCTCAGCATGTTTTCGTGGGAAGCAGGCAGATCACCGAGGCAGTTTTTATTGCTAACGAGGTAGTGGACTCCGGAATGAGAATTGGTGAAGGAGTCTTACTTTGTAAGCTTGACATTGAGAAGGCTTATGGTCATGTTAGTTGGGAATTCTTGTTTTATATGCTGTCTAGAATGGGATTCGGAAGTCGTTGGAGAGACTGGATTTTCTTTTGCATTTCAACGGTGAAATTCTCTATTTTGGTTAATGGGGAGGTTGCTGGCTTCTTTCCCAGCTTGAGAGGGCTTCGGCAGGGTGACCCCTTATCACCGTTCCTTTTTATTATAGTGATGGAAGCACTTAGTAGGATTTTGGATGCCTCAGTCACAAAGGGTTTTATTTGAGGATTTCACGTTGGCATAGGGCAGTGGTTCTGAGGTGGTAGTTTCACTTTCACATTTGCTTTTTGCCGATGACACCTTGGTGTTTTGTGGGGCGGAGCACTCTCAGTTGAGCTATCTCCGTCTAGTGCTGCTGTTTTTCCAAGCTGCTTCAGGGTTGAAGATCAACATTCATAAGAGCGAGCTGTATTGTGTCAGAAATGTGGGAAATGTCGAGTCGTTGGCTTCCTTTTTTTTGGGTGCAAGGTCGGTCATCTTCCGACGTCTTATCTTGGTCTCCCCTTGGGGCTTATTCTAGGAATATAGATATTTGGAACCCGGTGATAGAGCGGTTTGAACGAAGGTTGGCTGGATGGAAGAAGCAATATTTATCTAAGCGAGGTAGACTCACCCTCATCAAAAGATAAAAGCACTCTTTCAAACTCACCTACCTATTTTATGTCCGTGTTCGTCATGCCATCATCGGTGGCCAAGAGATATTAGAAATTAGAAAAAGACTTCATGTGGGAAGGTTAGGCGGAGGAGCGAAAATACCACTTAATCAACTGGGAGCTAATTTGTTCCAATTTAAGATGGGGGTTTAGGGATTAAGAAGCTTAAGATTTTTAATTCTGCTCTTTTGGGGAAATGGTTGTTGAAATTCTTGTATGAAGATAGGGCTCTATGGAAGAAAGTGGTGGTGGAGAATATGGAGCAGGAGATCACTTATGGATTCCTGGGGAGGTTTGTTTGTCGTATGGGTCTGGTGTTTGGAAAGCATCCGGATGAATTGGGGTCTCTTTAAATGTTTCATCTATTTTGATATAGGAAATGGAGAACCTATAAAGTTTTAGAGGGATAAGTGGTGCGGGAATATGGAGTTGAGGACAGCTTTTCCTTCTTTATTTAGCATTGCAACTAAGCCTCGCAATTACAACTCAAAACCCGTCAATCCACAAAACCCGACCTGAAAATTACCCGACCCGCTTTTGGGGTCGAAATGGGTTACCCGTTTTGACCCAAACAAATTAACGGGTTAGACCCGTTACCCATTTCAACCAGTTAATTTTTTGCTATATAAATGTATGTTTTTGGCGGAAAATATGGGTTAAAACGGGTCGACCCATATTGACTAGTCACACATTTCGACTTATTTAATATTTGTGTTTTAACAGGTCACGACCCGTTACCCATACCCAACCCGACCTACCCAATCGCCAGCCCTAATTGAAGCGATTAACAGATTCTTTGTTTAATATTTTTTGTATATAAAGGAGTCTAATTTTTTAAATATCTTTGTTTATTTGCACCTTTTTGCTTAAGTAAACGAGTTTGTTTGCACCTGTTTACTCTTTTGTTTGTTCGAATTTTTTCCTCACGTATTATACCGTTTTCTTCTTCTTTTACTTGCTATTTGTAAATTCATTTTTTTTTTTTGTCCTTAGTCCTTAATTAGAAATGTGTGTCCCGGAATTTTGAGATTATTTATATGCTCACTATATCATGTTTTGGGAGTTGTTACATTATATATACTTTTTATTTGTTCTTCCTTAATATTATTTCCGTGTTCTCCTTTTGCTCGCCCGCCTGCCTCTCGCCCTGAAAACGTATCTCACTTTTTGCCTTTAATAACTATGGTGAGGAAGCAGTTGAGAGAAAAAGAGAGAAGGTTAGGATGAAATGGAGAAATTTGGCCCTTTGTTTGTTAACCATTCTTGTCTAACAGTCCAAGAAAGTGTCAGAAGTTCAAACCTAGAATGAAATACCTGTTAATTTGTACTGGTCAGTAATTTAAAGAAATAATGCAATGCAATTGACAAACAACGTGCTCTTCTCCTTTCTTTCAGCTCCTACACTGGATCCCTTAACACACTGTAAAACCTTCATAATTGTGTCGTATTATTTCGTACTTCTTTTCTTGCCTCGAGCATATAACTCGTGGTCCATCACCTTTGTGGATCATTATTTTTCTCTTTTGAGATACTGAACGCTTGTATTCAGGATAAAGTCTCCATGTTTGTTGTTCTTCAATTTGCAATTTTCTTTAAGATCTGATGGTTTTTACTCTATTATAGTGTGACTCGAGGACTTAAACCACATTGATATACTGAAGTCATTGGCACTCCCACCCCTGCCCTCGAGGTTTCTCTTGTCCAAAAGATGTCTGATGTCTTGCAAGTAAGTTTTGATGGTAGAGAATTGGTGCCAGTTTTCAGCCAGGCCCAGAAGAGATGGTGTCTCGTTCTTGCAACCCGTTTCTTCATCAAGTCTTTGGTTTCTCTCTGGGGCCGGCCCTTGGCAGGTTCAGGGTGCTCGACCGCACAGGGACTCAAAATTTTGAGGGCCCAAATTTTTTCCAGCCATACTATGTATACTAGTCTATGCCGCAATACCCGAATACCGTATATTCACTAATCACTGAGAAAGAGGAAATGGAAACCGAGAAATCCCCCCTCTCTCTCTGGCTCGCCCACGACAACGACACAAAGCGAGAATGGTGACTCGATTCCCGTGCTTCATGCCTTGATTAATTCGTAAATTGATTAAATCAAGGCCAATAAACCTTCCTAGCCCAGCTAGTTGCCTTACTGCCTTAGGCTTCTTCTTCTGTAACCTGTTTTTTGAAAATCAAAGGAAAAGAAATAGAATTTCAATCTTTGATTTCCGTCCGATCGGAAGTTATTTCCATCTTGTTCCTGATTTTGTTTACCGGAGATTCACAATTTTGCAGTTCCCAGTTTGCAGAATCGTCAATCGCACACGCCGATTGCGATTTTCCGCACTTGCATCCATACGAGCCAAATCTGTTTCCATGGGCAGTGGGCTAATCTGTTTCTGTGCCCAGTGCGCTTCAACTTCACTCAGGTAATCACTATTGCACTATCTCTCTGTTTTTCAATTTTCTTCCCCATCCTTGTGTGTTACAGTGATTTAAATAATTAAATGATTGATTGTTTTCTTCTATTTTAATATGCGAAAAGTATATATTGAAAAGTGAAAACCAAAGTTCAGACGCTTAGTGAATCAATGGAGAAAGAGAAACCAAGGTTTAATTGTAATGCCTATACAGTGATACCGATACTGTGATACCTCAATTTCGGCCAATTAATATTTAATAACCTCAACTTTGGCCAATTAATAATAAGACAAACTTAGATATTACTCATATTAGATAATTATTAGTTAGATTCAAAACAGTTCATCAGTTTGACAGTTTCCCCATTCAATTTCCACTCCATGTTTGTTTCTTTTGCAGACTTGCAGTCATTTAAATAATGGTTGTTTGATTCAATTTTAAACCAATTAATTCTCAGTGAGGTATTATTTTTAAACTCTCTCTTTGGATCTTTTGTAATTATTTTTTATTAATTTTAGGGCCTAATTTAAAATTTTAGACAGCACCCTCAAAATGTCAGGACCGGCCCTGGTTTCTCATCGCCTAGAAAACTTAGCCAAGAAGAAAAATGAGCTCTTGTCCAGGTCTCCATCTTACAGGGCGATTGATATTGATCGCTCCTCGAGAATCACCAAGTCAATCCTCACAGAACTTGTTAAGAGAAGAAATTTCAGCCTGCTTTGTGAACTGGGAGGGGTTTACGGCGTGGTTCAGGGGCTTGAAACCCATGCCAAAAATGGAATACAAGGTAATGCGGAATACATAGCTGAGCGGCAAAAAGTTTTTGGTTTCAACACCTATCGGAAGCCATCTACAATCACTTGGATGAGTGTGACGAAGGTCTGTAAAGATCCCATTATTCTCCTCCTCCTCATATGTGCCCTACTTTCTTCTATTTTTGGCATTAGAAGATATGGATTGAAAGGGTGTTCGGATGGCGGAAGTATTTTTGTTGCTGTCTGTTTTGTTACTGCTATTTCTGTGCTGAGCAACGTCTGGCCTAAAAGGCAATTTAACAACTTATCACATGCCAGCAATGATTTTCAAGTTTATGTAACAAGGAATGGGGCGAGAGAAGTAATTTCTAAATTTAACGTTGTCGTAGGGGATATTGTTTGCTTAAAAGTTGGTGATCAAGTCCCCGCAAATGGGTTGTTCATAGATGAGCACTCCAACTCCTTAAAGGTGGATGTTTTAGGAATCGAAGGAGAAATTGGCCCTGACAATCCCTTCTTGTTTTCAGGCACTCGAGTGGTTGATGGATATGCTCGAATGCTTGTTACTTCTGTTGGCATGAACACGGAATGGGGTCAGATGATGAGCTCAAGGTCCTGTGATTCTATAAAAAAGACTCCTTTACAAGAAAGGCTCGAGAAGCTTACCTTCTCTGTTGCAAAGGTTGGTCTGACAGCTGCCCTTCTGGTTCTTATAGTATTGTTAATTCGATACTTTGGTGGGAATATGTATGAGAATGATGGAAACAAGTTGTTTATTCATGGAAAGACAAGTATCGACGATATCTTCATGGCTGTGGTGGGAATTATTGCTTCAACGCTTATTATTGCTTCAAGTGCTATTCCAGGAGGTCTACTTTTGGCTGTTTCAGTTGCTGGGGCATATTCAACTAAGAGAATGGCAGATGATGATAATGCACTAGTGAGAGATCTTTCAGCTTGTGAGGCAATCAGCTCAACCACCGTGATCTGTACAGACAAAAGAAGCTCCTTAACATTGAACGACATGGAGGTATCTAAAGTTTGGCTTGGCAGCAAGTTTGTTGAAGGTGCTTCCTCCATTGCGCCACATGTGCTTGAGATGCTCCAGCAAGGGGTGTGGGTGTGCAGTGATGTGACACTATCAGGATCTTTGTTTGGAGTCTCTGATAATCATGTGGGAAATGCTATTTGTAGCTGGGGAATCCAGAAAATGGGTGTGGACATGGAGCAACTGAAAGACAGTTGTACTATCCTGCCGGTCAAAGCCTCAAATCTAGAGAAAAAATTGTGGTACTTTGATCAAGATGAAGGCTGACAAAAGATCCACACTCATCTCAAAGGGGCACCAGAGGTAATAATGCATAAATGCTCGCATTATGTTGAGGATGCTGGGACTGGGTGCATCAAATTGATTGATAATAATGCTAGTGCTAGTCTGGGGCAAATAGTTCAGGGTATGAAGAACGATGGCCTCCAATGCGTCGCTTTGGCATATAAGCAAATGCCAGAAGACTATCCTGATGCTGGGGAAGATAAGTGCTTTACTTTATTGGGGTTCTTGGGTGTGAAGGGAAAATGTCGGCCCCACGTTAAAGAATCTGTATTAGAATGCCGACATGCTGGGGTGGACATTAAAATGATAACACGAGCTGAGGTTCCCACTGCAAGAGCTGCAGCAATCGAGTGCTGTATACTTGATCCAAATTATGACATTCGTGCTGGAGATGTGGTAAACGGAGAGGAATTTCAAACTGGACAGGTGAGGAGAGAATGGATAAGGTTGATAAAATCCGTGTGGTTGCAAGAGCCTCTTCTATGGATAAGCTTCTGATGGTTCAATGCTTGAAACAGAAAGGCCATGTGGTTGCAGTTACTGGAGAAAGCATAGGGGATACAAAGGCATTTGGGGAAGCCAATGTGGGACTCGCTTTGGGAAGTCAAGGAACTGATGTGGCTAAGGCGTATGCTGATATTGTCATCTTGGATGATAGTTTTGTTTCAATAGCTAGAGCAGTAAGGTGGGGAAGATGCATCTATTACAACATCCAAGTATATATAGAGTTCCACCTTACTGTTAATATTGCTTCTCTTCTGATTGATTTCACGATGGCAATTTTGGCTCCTAAGCCTCCTACTATCAACATTGTGGCAGCCATTTCAGCTGGTGAAGTTCCGTATGCAGCGCTTCAACTATTGTGGGTAAATGTTATAGTGAGTACACTGGCTGCTCTGGCGCTCACAATAGAGAAGCCAGGTGAAGAGATAATGCAAAAGCCACCTGTTGATCCAACAGGGCCAATTGTCACCAACATCATGTGGAGGAACATAGTGATCCAAGCTATATATCCTATCATCATCTTGTTAACCATAAATTTCAAGGGAGAATCAATTCTTAATGTGAATGCCAAGGTAAATGACACTTTGATCTTCAACACTTCGGTTCTCTGGCAACTTTTTCTTCTACTTGGCACAAGGAAGGTTGAAGAAAATGCATTTAAGGAGGTTCGTGGAAGAAAGTTGTTTTGGGGGAGCATTGCTTTCATTTTTCTTATGCAGATTATAATGGTGGAATTCTTGAAGAGGTATGCAAATACAGAGAGGCTCAACATGTGCCAGTGGAGTGTATCTATCGTAATGGCTGCTTCTTCTTGGCCATTTGGCTGGGTACTAAAGAGCATACCAGTCCCCAAGGTACCATTTTCAAGCTATTTCAGGCGTCAGAAATCAAATAATCCACACTCATCAGGCCTGCATGAGCAATAGGATACCATTACTTTTGTTTCTTGTATACATTAGTTGAGACTTTGTTGTATTGTCCATATCATGTATATTAAATAAGTGGCTGACGTAGATGCTATTCTGTTTATATCTATTTTACATTGCCAAATGAAAAATCTTCTTTAATTGTGCGTTTCTAAACATTTCGCTACATTTCTCTTATTTGGTTTGAGTCAATGGAAGAAGACCATATAGCAATCTGCAACTCCAGTGACGCAGCGAAGGCCGTAAGAAGGAACACACTAGTCCGTTGATTCTTAAAATACCCGGAGAAGTGAAGCGAGAATACGTAGGGGGGAAACCTATCAGTAAAACAAAAGCCCTAAACAAACGAGTTTAACTAGGAAATAAACAGAGTCCTGAAGACTAATTAGAAATACTTAAAAGACTTAATTAATCTTGTGAAATCTGCCTGACTGAGTTTGAAATCCCATGACTTCATATTGTCGCCAACCAAACACCGAAGTAAATTACCCAACGAACGATTTACAACCTCAGTTTGGCCATCCAATTGGGGATGGTATGCGCTGCTAAAATTTAGTTCGGTCTGAGCCATGCGCCATAAACTACGCCAAAAATGGCAAAGAAAACGAGTATCGTGATCAGAGACGATAGACAAAGGAACACCATGTAGGCGATATACCTCACGAAAAAAGAGCTGAGCAACATATACCACATCAGTAGACTGCTTGCCAGGAATAAAGTGAACCATTTTTGAAAAATGGACATCGACCACAAATATTGAATCGTTGCCGCGCTGAGTGCTCGTGCAACCCCAAGACAAAGTCCATACTTATAGCAGCCCAAAGTTGAGATGGGACAGGAAGCGGCATATACAAGCCAGCATTAGAAGCTGTGCCTTTAGATACTTGGCATATGCAGCATCATGCAACAAAGCGAGTGACGTCCAGATGGTGGGATGGCCAAAAGAAACGATGCTGAAACAGCTCGATGGAGCGGTCATGGTCAACATGACCTGAGCAATGTAACTCAGAAATAAGCTTGTCACGCAAACTGCACATGGGCACACACAATTGCAGACCCCGAAAGAGAAATCCCTCTTGCAAAACATATCCAGAAATCTGCCCAGAAGGTAAGTGAGCAATAATACAAGTCTCAAAAAGTATCAAATCCAGGTACAGAGGTATGCATGTCAGTTAAGAGGCACTGACGGTGACTCAAAGCATCTGCATTGCGATTGGAAGCCCCTGTTTGATGTTTAACAACAAATGTAAATCGTTGTAAATAGGCAGACCATTTGGCATGTCTAGCAGACAAAGAATCCTGACTATGGAGATGTTTGAGTGCTTCATGATCAGTGAAAAGGACAAATTCACGCTGAAACAGATAATGGCGCCAGCCGCCACTGACGAACGGCACGAACCGCAGAGTAAAATTCAAGATCGTAAGTGCTATAACGAGTACATGCATGGGTCAATTTTTCACTAAAATAAGCTACGGGCCACCCATGCTGAATGAGAACTGCTCCAATACCAACCTTGGAAGCATCACAATGCAACTGGAATGGCTCAGAAAAATCTGACAGAAGAAGAAGCAGAGCATGTGTTCATTTACTTTTGAGTAAAGCAAAAGCTGCGGCTGCCTCTGACGTCCATACAAATGTTTTGACATGCATAGCATCAGTAATCGGTGCCATAATGGTACCAAAATATGGGATAAATCGTCGATAAAATGAGGCAAGACCATGAAAACTACGAGCCTCAGTCATAGTAGTAGGTGTCGGCCAATTGCGAATAGCATCCACTTTGGCGGCATCAACACTAATTCCTTGTGCAGAAATACAATACCCCCATAAAAGAACCGAGTCTGTGAGGAAAGTGCACGAAGGTGCTCAAGATGTTCCAGAACATGAAGACGATGTAGCAGGTCTTCTACCTGACGTCTAAGTTCTTCATGTTCAGCCAGACTCATACGATAGTGTGGTCGATTCGCAACGAAGGCACCGGAATCAAATCAATTTGGTGTTGAATATCCCGTAATGGTGGAAGACTGAAAGAAACGATTACAGCAAGAATAACAGAAACAGAAAAAAAAAACGAAAATAAAATAAACTGTTTTGTAAATGAACTCGTCAATGAAGCTTACAATAAAGAGTTCATTGAGATATGTATGCATCAGAAAATAGAAAAACAAAACCGTGAAGAACGAAACTGAATACAAGAGATAACATTTGATCAAATAACTTATTGATCGTGGCTCATGGCAAAAAAATATTTCACTAGTAAAATATATGTTTAAGCTCATTATATTTGAAAGACTAACAAAGTGGAATTTATGAAAAGCTTTAGATAAAGCAGATATGACTTTGAATAATAATAACACCTAAGACTACCTAGACTGATATATGCTAAAAATCTTTTAACAAAACAAGAAGATGTAAACAAATGTTGTCTTTGGTAACATGATAAATGAAGGCTTCGATGTAGCTTCATCCAACAGTACATTCAAGATTGGAACGGTAGCAGTTTTCAATATCTCTTTTTCTCTTATAATTATGTGTATGATTTATGCTCAGTAAACGTTTTAAGCTTTCTGGGCTACTTCCCCTTATATATACTAGTAAGGTTCACGTGCGTTGCACGTGGTGTTAATGATTTTGTTAAAAGTGATTTGTTGGTTCCTTCATTTTTTTGTTGACTTTTAATTATTAGATTTTTATGTGTTTTAATTTTTACAGTTTTTTAGACTTATAAATTATGTTGCTGTGTGTTTAGCATTTATGATACTTTGTTTTTCGGTCATTTATAATGTATGCTTTTAGTCATTGTATAGCAACTTATCCTACACATTTATCTTTTTTGTTGGTTATTTTTAAATCTTTTTTTTTTTTAATATCAAACATGAGTTCATTCATTTTTATCAGTTTGTAAATTGAAAACAATTCAAACTTACTATCTTAGATAAGCACATTGTTGTTGGAGACTTTGCTTATGTCGTTTATGGAATTTATGACTCTTTTAAAAATATATTTGTTGGAGAATCAAACTCTCAACCCCAAAGTATATAGTTACACTAAAAAATACAAAATTCCACCAAAGTATCTATGAAGTCCCACTTTGCCACACCCAACCTAAGTTTTGCGTAATTTACATATCATTTTGTAACTTTTTTTCTAGTTTACTTGATCAGATTCAGCTCAATGAAAGGATAGAGGTCAACAACATTGAAAGTTGATGAAACACCATAATTATCCGGTAATTTTACTTCATAAGTATTGTCACCAATCTTTTTCAAGATCCTGAACGGACCATCAGCCCTTGGTTTCAACTTTCCATGACGTCCACGAGGGAATTGCTCCATCCTCAAAGTAATCCAAACCAAATCTCCCTCCTTGAAAGCTGATTGCTTCCGATGCTTATTTGCACTTCTTTGGTACTTCCCATTTTGCTTGATAATTTCTTGTCGAACTTGCTCATGCATCTTCTTGATGTACTTAGCACGTTCTTCACTGCCACCACTAAAATGTTGAGTGGTAGGAAGGGGAGCTAAATCCAATGGAGTAATTGGATTATGACCATACACAACTTCGAATGGGCTTCTACCAGTAGTTTGGCTAAAAGATCAATTATACGCAAACTCTGCTTGAGCCAATATTGCATCCGATTGACGTGATTTTTGCCAATCATACTGTAAAAGATTTCCCAAGATCCTGCTCACGCACTCGCTTGTCCGTCGATGCGTGGATGATGAGATGAACTAAATTGAAGTTTAGTTCCAAGCTTCCTCCAAAGTGTACGCCAAAAATGACTCATAAATTTTGAATCCCGATTAGATGTAATTGTCCTTGGAATACCATGAAGCCGCACAATTTCCTTGAAGTAAAGATCAGCGACATGTGTAGCATCCAAAGTCTTTGTGCAAGGGACAAAATGTGCCATTTTTGAGAAGCGATCAACCACCACCATGACTGAATCTTTATTTCTTTGAGTGCGAGGCAACCCAACAACAAAATCCATGCTAACATCCTCCCAGAAAAGTTGCAGATTGTTGCCGTAAGTTCGTGGAATAATACTGCTACGTAAATTTGAAGAGTCCTTCCAACTTTTGGTATTATGTGATTATCTCATTTTGGACACTTAGGAAAATGAGCAGCCTCACCCTTAGTATTTTGTTCATTGACTTATCTTGGAGGGTTGTTCCAAGTTTGCCTATAAAAAGGTTATTTTGTGATGAACAAAACACAAATTATGAATAGATATTTTGTGAGCTTTTCAGCTTGTTAAGAAGATCTGTTTCTTCTTATATCTTACTCTAAACTCTTTGGTGGACTCCTAGAGTGGTGAGTGTTGAGTGTTGAGTGTGCCTTGTATTTCCTCCTACTTCCCCATACTTTCTGGTGACAATTACCAATTTGACATTAAGGTGCACATGAGATTTCACGTGTAGGGCATTTTGGTCATTTTCTGGCAATGCTTTCTCTGCTTTTATATTACCCAAAGAGAAACTTCTTTTTCTTCTTCTCCAACAACTCTTTCTCTACTTCTTCTCTATCAATGACCTCTTTTGTAAATTTTAATTGAGATAAAACTCAAGAGAGTATGAATCTTTTACTCAAAATTTTATATTGAAAAATAAATAAAAATAGAGCGGAATCATATCAGATATCAAAGAGATATAACTGAAGATCAGATAATCACAATCAGGCGTCAAGGCCGCCACGAATAAGAACCCACAAAAAATTAAAGCTGTCACAGCCCTCCGACATTTCTCCCTTTCTCTCTCGTACAACATAATACACAAACATACACCACGAATTTCAAGACTCATATTTGAACGAATCACAAATGTATACGACAAAGATGAGGCACGCCATGGTTCAATCCTTCTTCATCGTCCCTAGCTTAAACTCTAATAAATTTCTCATCGGCACCGTTGATATTGTTTTTGGACTACTTTCGATTGGGCCAAAATATGATTAACTCTCAAAATTACACAATAAATCTCACATTGCACCCCAACCTACAAGTGTCTCACTTCCATACCTTATTGTTCTATTTGTCCCACTTTGCCCCCTTCTATCTGTGGGTGCTGACAATAGTAACGGAAAATGGTATGTGCATGTCACATGAAGATTATTTTAATCATTTTTCTTGGGGTTCAAAATGGGATTTGGTTATAACTTCATTATTTAGTTACCCATTTAGTATTTAAAATATGTTTTAAAATAAAAATAGAAATAATTGTTTCAATAATCCAAAAATAATTATATGACCAATTTACAATTCCCCCCGCAAAGTATCCACCAAATCACATAGTACACCTTAACCTAAGGTTTGTCCCATAATGGTATGTGATGCTACATTGTTTTCCATTTTCCACCATACTCCTTGACGAACGTTAGAAAAATCACTTTAAATAGCACGTGATCTTCCATGTGCAGGGAAAAATGACATTTCCCTTATCTAGTTAAATAGTAAATGTATTAAAAGGAAAAACCCTAATCTCACATTCTCTCATCTCCTGGTGCAATCCCATCTTCGGCTCCATCGTAATAGCCGTCATCTCTAGCCCCACCATATATAGAAGCCGCCATCTCCAGCCTAAACCCTTCCCACTCCAGTCACTGCTATCACAACTCTGACGCCTACCTCTTTTGATTTTAGCCAATTTCTATCTTCGATCTCCCTCATTTTGTCCCCTGTAAAAGTCGCGCCTGAAGTATCAATCAGAGGCTATAGAGTATACTTACTAAAAACCCTTATAAAAAACATGGTATTAATAGAAAACCAATAACCCATATCGTCGAATTCATTTGAAAGAGAGTCAGACATGAATTAAGAGAAATGGTAAAGGGTTTTATTGAAATACTCTTCAATTTTACTGGAGAAAATTGGACATACGACCGGCTTGCATATGGCTTAAAACATAGTATCGAAATTGAGAGGATGTTGTAGAAGCTATGGTCCTAGATGATTTCGACCTCATAGCAGCTGTCATGGTGGTCGGGTTGAATTATTTAAAGAATTATGAGAGAAAAGTAAAGTAAAGTTAAGTCATGTAAGAGGATGAAATGGGGATGAGAAATTGATTGATTTCAAGTGGTGGTTTCGGAGAAGATGAGTGGATCCAATTTCATACAAGAAATCGGATGGGACGGGTATCTATGGGTAAAAGTTTTTCATATCTTTTGTTTGTGTACTTTGTTTTCATCATCAAGATAAAAAAAAATTGATAATGAAATCAAACACGTATCTATCTTTTTGTTTAAGAGAGGGAAATTTAAGAGAGAGGACAAAACCCAGATCGGGTTCTAGGTTAATTTTTGTTTTGAGGACGACTAAAGACCGGAAAACATGGTGGGTCTTTTCTATACATTTTCTTTCAGCAATAAAAAAAGGAATAGTGGACCCCCCACTCCATTTTTTTAAAACATTTTAACTTTACACACACATTTATATAATTTTTTTAGAAAATTATATTTTATTTCTTAATTTTTATTAGGCTAAAATACATTTAGCACCCCCAAAGTTTACACCAAATTCCTAATATTTCCCTCGAGTTAACACCCACAAGGAAATGTCAAATTAACGTGACTTTTCTAACGGCTGTGGTTAGGGTGAAAATAGGGTTTAAAAAATAATGTCAGATACTATTATGGGACAAACCTTAGAGTTGGGGTGCACAATGTGATTTGGTGGATACTTTTGAGGGGAATTGTAATTTGGCATAATTATAAGGAGAATGATATCCTTACAACTAATTATATTACTTTCCTAACAACTAAGTTTTGAATAACTTCAAAGTTGTTTTGGACAAAGACATTTTTGTTTTTTTTTTCAAGGCTTAGTTGTAAGGAAATTTATAAAATTAGTTGTAAGGCTAGCAACGTTGCTGTTATAATTTTTCTAATATTTAAATTAAAAATTGCATTACTCTCCAAAATGAAATTTAGAATTAATTTAATTTATTTTGTTATCAATAGTTTTCTTCTATCAACCTCATCATTCATAGACCCACCACCATTATCACCTCAAATAACACCATTAACTCAAAAATCTATTTTTGATTTTTTTGTCTAATTCTTTACTCCTTCGTTCAAATTAACATATATGCAAAACTCGTCATTTATAGACCTACCACTACCACAACCTTAAATTTCACTATTTACAAATCCAAATTAATTTTTTTGAATTTTCAAATTTGAAGATTGAAACTCAAACCGATATGAAGATTTGAAAAATTGATGATTTGGAAATCTAACAATGTCATATTCCACCCAAACCACCGTTGTTTTGCTTACAATCACCCCCAAACACCACTCCTAACCACCACCACCACCATCCCTGCAATCGCCGCCACCGCCACCACCACAACCAAAAAACGCTGTTCACCTTGCTTTGCTAAAACAAAAAATAAAATATTTTTAGCTTCCGTTAAGTCACCGTTAAAATTGGATGACGTTAGGGATAATAACGAAATTGCATATATCTTTAAAAGTATAATGAAAATTTCGCTCGAAACATAGCATGTGGCAAAATATAACAATTAATCAAAGTACAGTGACAAAATTAACCATTTTTCCCCAAAAGTTAATTTTTTATTTGATTTGATTCATTTTTTAATTCTTTACTCCTTCCTTCAAAATAACAAATTTGAAAAACTCATCATTTATAGACACATCATCACGCAACTTTGAATTTCGCTTTTACAAACTCAAATTCAATTTTTGAATTTTTGAATTTTCAAATATTCAAATTGAAACCAAAACCCATGTGGATATTTGAAAATATAATGATTTGGAAATCTCATAATGTTTTACTGACTTGACTGAGTACGGGTGTTTTTGTCATTTTAGAAAATATTGGGTGACATTTGTAACGATAATGGTAGAGGGGAAACGATAAGAAAATCAAAATATAAGACAAAATAAATAGAATTAAAAATATAAGATATATCTTTAAAATAGGTACAAGTCAAGGGATCAATTTATTATTTAATTATTCATGAAATTAATTTGCTTATGACAAATTAACTCTTTTGGCCTTAATTCATGGCAAGTGATTTATAATATTTATGGTAATTTTTTCTAATCATTATTGTTTGGCATGATAAATTTATGTGTATTCTCCTTAACAAAACACACAAATTCATCAAATGATTCTTCATTTTTTTTTCATCTTCTTGACATTATGACACATTTTCTTAACTTATTTCTCTTATTTTATTCATTGGTAATAACTAAACATGCTACAAATTTGCTTAATATCTCGATACTAACCGACAATTCTATTACTATAGATACAATTTTTCATATAAATCTTATAATGTCTTTCCGAACATATTTTAAAAAAGTAAAACCATATTATTTTTTAAGTTTCGAATAAAGTTTTTGATTTTTAATCGAGTAAGGGTATTTTTTGTTATTTCAGAAAATATTGAGCGACATTTAACGCTCTTGGTAGGTTGGGGAAATTGATAAGAAAATCAAAATACAAGACGAAATAATTGAATTAAATAATGTAGACCTAACTTTAAAATAGGTACGTTAAGGGATCAAACTATTATTTAATTATTCATTGAATTAATTA